>JAUKNK010001498.1:0-28766 GCA_030765055.1 Mantis religiosa | reverse complement strand
ATAGAGCTAGCACGTACAGTAAATATGATATATATCGCGAATTCAATTTTAAAGGAATAAACTTCCCCGTCGCCCTTCATGACATTGAATTATTCGAAAAGCAAAATCATGATATCTCGGTGAACATATACGGGTTAGAGAGAGAATCCATTATCATCTTATATCAGACGAGGGAGCAAAAGATAAACCATGTGAATCTTCTAATGATCAATTCGCATTATTCTCTCATAACCGATATGTCGCGTCTAGTAAGTAAGCAGATATCCAAACATAAAAGTAAAAAATTTGTGTGTGAATCTTGTAATGCATGGTTTTCGACTGAAGTTATTCTGAAGAAACATAAACTGAGATGTATGAAATGTCAAATTATTAGCATGCCTCGCGAAGGAATAAATGATGTTATCGAGTTTCAGGCTTACTCAAAATGCGTTAAAGTCCCTTTTGTGATATACTCTGATATCGAGAGTATGTTAATAAAAGTGCCATCATGTCAGCCCGATGCGATGCATAGTTGGACACGTGATATGCACGTGCACGAGGCGATATCCGTTTCGTTGCACCTGGTCTGCAGTTATGACGAGACACTAACAAAATTCAAAATATTTAGAGGTTCGCATGCAGTTGAAGAGTTTCTTAGAGAATTAACTGTGATTGCCGAGGATGTGCTTAGGATATACGGTGATGTGACAGAGATGCATATGAGTGATGAGGATGAATTAAATTTCAGAAATGCAGTCCAGTGTCACGTATGCAAAAAGGATTTCGATTCTGACTCGATTAGGGTGCGTGACCACGATCATCAGACCGGATTATATATAGGGGCTGCTCATAAATCATGCAACCTCAATAGAAAAACGCCAAACTTTATCCCGATATTTTTTCATTTCCTATCAAAGTATGATTCGCATTTCATAGTAAAAAAGTTATCGTATGACAATGAACCCATTACATGTATTTCGCAAACATCGGAGAATTATCTGTCATTTAGTAAAAGATACACATCTAATGGTAAATCAATATTCCTCAGATTTCTTGATAGCTACCGCTTTCTGGATTCTAAACTGAGCGATCTTTCTGATATGCTAGAACCTCAAGATTTTCGGTACACAAATAAGATGTACGTTGATCCTAAGCAACGTTTGTTAATGCAACGGAAAGGTATTTTCCCATATACATATTTAGATTGCAAGGAAAAATTAAATGATTCCAAATTACCTCCTCAAGAGTGTTTTGATAATATAAGCAATGATGATTACATGCACGCATGCGCGGTATGGAGAGAATTTGGTATACAAAATCTCGGTGAATACTCTGATCTTTATCTCAAGACGGATACGATCTTATTAACAGACATCTATGAAAAATTCCGAAGTTTAAGTATCGATATGTATGGCTTAGATCCTTGTCATTACTATACAGCTCCTGGCCTATCATATGACGCAATGTTACGAACGAGCCGCGTGCAAATATCGCTGATTACCGATCAAAATATGCTGGAATTTTTCGAATCTGCGATTAGAGGCGGTATCTGCACTGTATCAAAACGTTATTCCAAAGCAAATAATAAATACATATCTGCTTACAATGAAGCGGAATCGATTAAATACCTATCATACTTGGATTGCAACGGACTTTATTCACACATTATGACTGGGAACGCTTTACCGTATGCTCAATTGAGATGGTTAAACGATAACGAAATTAATTCTATAGATTTTTTGAGCATCAGACATGATTCAGATACAGGTTATGTTTTAGAAGTAGACCTGGAATATCCGGAGAACCTTCACGAGTTGCATAACGACTTGCCATTATGTCCGCAGAGTGAGATAGCTCCGGGTGATAATTACAAAAAGTTACTTGCAACGTTGAATCATAAGGAAAAATATATATTACATTACAGAAACTTGCAGCAGTGTGTAGAGCTCGGTTTGAAAATGAAGCGTATACATCGAGCGGTATCCTACAAACAATCCTTTGGCTTAAGACGTACATTGATTTAAATGCTGCTAAACGTATTGAAGATAAAACAAAATTCGGTCAAAATTTATGGAAGAAAATGAATAATTGCGTATATGGTAAATTTATTGAGAACGTCAGACGTTACAATTCCTTTCACCTAGCGAGCAATTGGAAACAGGCAAGAAAGTTAATATCACGACAGACATTCATACGATACGTAATTTTTGACGAGAACCTTATAGGACTCGAACTGGTAAGGGAAGAAATTAAGATGACGAAACCGATTTATATAGGACAGGCCATTCTAGATCTTTCAAAACACTTGATGTATAATTTTTATTATAATATTTTGAAGAAACAGTTAAAAGATGTTATGTTGAATTATACGGATACCGATGCATTTCTGTTTGAAACCAGTAGTGACATTTATGAGTTTATTAAATCTAATATACATCTCTTCGATACATCTAATTACCCGATCGATAATGTGTACGGTATTCCGTTGATGAATAAAAAAGTCGCTGGTCTATTTAAAGATGAATTATCGGGTAAAGTTATGACAGAATACGTAGGTTTACGTTCAAAATTGTATTCATATCGATACGATGGCAAAACGGTCAAGAAATCTAAAGGCGTTACGAGTGATGGCATGCGGTGCATAACGTTTGAGGATTATCTATCCTGTGTAATTGATATGACAGCCGTACGTCATGCTAAACAGACGTGCTTTAGAAGTTATAAGCACGTTGTTCGAACCATCGAGAGTAATAAAGTTGCTCTTAGAGGATTCGACACGAAGCGATTTATACAGAAAAATTCACATGAAACCTTGGCCTGGGGTCATCATTCTGTACCATTGGATAAGTAATCGTATAAAAAATATGTGAAAAAATCTTGTAAAAAAGTTGACAATGTATTTTAAAGCTAGCAAAAACATGTGAAATAATTTGCTTTTTTAATGATTTGACACAAATATTTAATTTTTCAACATGTGTACATGCAGCAGTGCAAGCGTGATTGAAGTAATGCTTTTTGTGATTTGAGATAAATCTTTACACTTTATAAAACTTATGTACATGAGTCATGATGTCATTTTAAGCAAGTCTTGAAATACGTTGTCAAGTTTTGGTGCTCATTCATTGCTTTGAGTTGCTGATGGTATGTATAAATACCTTTGGAGGACTATAATCCCGCTTATGTATGGGTATATAATATGATATATAATATGAGATTATTGCATCTCTCAATTCCTTAAAAGAGGTAACAATTAATTTTAAACTTATGTTTAAGGACTTTAACGTGCATAATACTTAATTTGTTTTATGTATACATGCATATTGGGGTAAAGCTATAATTTGGACAGGTGTTTACTATTCTATTGATGCGTCGTTAATTTCTTTTTTTTTTTTAAAAAAAAGTAACCATTAATTTGAACTTAGATTTAAGGATTTTTCAAGTGTAAGACACTCAATTTGTGTTTATGTATGCACGCACATTGAAACTTTTTAAAATGTAAGCATCATTAACCATTAACTTTACCGGATATTGATTGGATAATATTATAATTACGGTGCTGGGGACTACATTTTCGCTAGTACGCATCTTTAAAATGTAAGCATCTATTTGAACTTGGATGTAAGGAGTTTTAACATGTGAAAATACCTAATGTGTTTATGTATGCATGTGTACTGAAGCTCATTTTATAAAGAATGTGAGCATTATTCTCTATTAAATTGAAGTTAATTTAGGGGGTTTTAACCTGTTGTGGATGCATTATCTCTACAGGATTTATTTAGAATAAAAGTATGGTTTCTTGGGATGGGTTACAATTCTGCTTATATATGTATGTTTTAAGAAAATATATACATTATTCACTATGAACTTTGAACTTAGGTGTAAGGAGTTTTAACCTGTTGTCGATGTATTATATATAGAGGATTTAGTTGGGGTAAACATATAATTTTGGGGGGACTGCATTTCTGATTATGTTTGTATGTATATTGAAATTCTTTTGAAGATTAAACATTAATTTGCACTAATATTAAAAGAATTTAACATGTAAAACACTTTACTTTTATTTATATGCACATGTATTGAAGCTGTTTAAAACACAGTGTAAGCATTATTTTTAGAGGATTTAGTTGTGATGTTCTACTGAAAAATTTCTGTTTATGTAGCCACGTATACTGAAACTATTTAAAAAATATAGCCATTATGTTTAGAGGATTTAGCTGGAAAGGAATTATAAAATAAAAACACTAAATTTTTGGGAAAATATCTTGTGTATTTATTTATTTATTTATCAATAAAACATACATTCCTTTTTACACAATATCCTTAACATCGATCCATTCCTTTGTAGGAAAACCCAGCCACTTAACGTACGCACGATTACCACGTCGGCGTATCACTCTCTCAACAAGGTATACATTAGGATGGCGTGTTTTTAGTAGTTCGTGACCATAAAAACCGCCCTGTATTTCATTTCCTTCTGCATCCTCCAGAAAATAGACAACTGGGTTAGTATTCCTTGCACGAACAATCCGAAAGATCTCCGTACTCCAATTGGCCGTGTAACCTTTCTCAAGTAGTCCCTTGTACCTGGAAATCCTTACACGATCACCGACATGAAAACTCCTTGCATTCCTTTTCTCTCGACGTTCACGCCCGCCATAACGATATACACTAAGGAGCAGATCGTTGTTGCTGACGTCACGGGGCTTCATGCGAATCGTCGTATGGTAGGTATTGTTGTATGAATCGATGATTCTAGGTAGCATTTGTAACCACTGATGCGAACCCTGAATCAGGAATTCTCTATGCATGTTCATTTTAATTGTTCTAATCAACCTTTCCACTGCTGCAGCCTTGATGCTACTGAAAGTACTGTAATGATTGATTCCATTCCTAAGCATTAATTGCCTGAAATGACGATTGTAAAACTCCTTCCCATTATCACTTTGAACGTTCTTAGGAGGTGAATTCAACTCTGATAGGATACCGTGCATAGCTCTTGTCACGCTAATGCCACTTTTATCTTTCAATGCTCGTGCATAAGCCATTTTAGAATAGAAATTAATAGCAATAAGAATATACTTATAATTTCTATTTTCTTTTGCATAAGGTATCATTTCAATAAGATCTATTTGTAGTAGATCATTAAGACCTTTACTTATTATTTTACGGCGTAAGAAGCGCCTTCTTGCCGGCGAGTGTAATTCGCTTGCTATGACACGTTTAATCATGCTATGATTTTCGAGTTTTTTAATTCTGTGATTATTTCCTGAATCTCTGCTGAATGGTTAAAGTTACCCGCATCCCTCGATGCAATGAGTAATCTCAATCTGTCTATTAGAACGTTGGGATCGGTCCAATAGATGTAATCCAGTTTTCTGCCGGGTACGTGCTCCTTCCAGTAGAGAGCCGAGCCCGTGCGACTGGAAACAAGATCTCGAATAATATTGCGATACTTGTAACCGCGGCTTGCTTTTATACGCCCGCTCCTAGCGTATCCCTGCCTGTAAACCTGAGTATTCTGCAATATCTGCGAATAGGCGTCCAGATCCTCTTCGGTATATGATCAATTGAGGGGCGATCGCTTGAAGAGCAATTCGTACAATCCAGGACTTGCATCGTAGCTCTCTTGCCCTATCTGAATACCGTCATCGGTGAAATCGATAGTTTTATTCCCTAGTTTATATTCTCCATCTTCATACCGCACGCCGTAGGTGGCATCCATGTCGCTGGAGCTAGCGGTTCGAACCTTCTTCAGGTACTCTGCAAGTAGATCATCCTCCTCCTCATCCCCATCCTCTTCTGCATCGTTAACGACTGGTTTTGACTTGTCACGATCCCTGTCGGCTATAACCTTCAAGGGCTCGGTTACAGGCTGGAGAACCTCGGACATGACGCGGTGAGTTTCGAACTTGAGACCTTTCAGGGAGCGTAACTTTTCTCGTATCGCCCTACTGTGACGAGCGATTGATTGTTTGAGACTTATACCTTCGGCATCCATATTGTACTGAATGTATAATTAACCTACTGCAGATATTTTATATGAAATTATAATTTCTATACTTAACATGTGACCATCCTTAGCACGTTCCACTGGTGCTGTGAAAGTGAGTAAATCACCAGTTCGAATAGGGACAGGATACCTTTCAACTAATTTATCGTTTATTGCAAACATTGTGTCATGCGCCGTATGAGGGTGTATTGATGAAAGCATAGAACAAGAAATTACATTCCCATTTCCTGGAGACTTGTAGAATTCGAGACCCGAGGATAACGTATACCTTAACGAGGGACCTCTAAAGGGTCGTGTATGCAGTGAAATGATGAGCTGACCTTTCAGTTGTTGTAACATGCCGTTTACGACATGTCTCGTCTGTATTTTCATGTTGTCAATATCGTTCACTGCACTGGTTAGATTCTTATCCAGTTCCGTCTGTCGCTCGGTTATATCTTTCACGGCCTTTTCCACCGCTGTAGATATAGTTTCGGCAACGGTTGTTATCGTTCTAGTTAAACCGGTTTTCAGTTCATTCTGTTTCTGTATATAGAACCGATTAACATATTTCATGGTTGCAGCATCGTTATCCTGTGCAGGATCGGCTATATCCTTTAATCGTTTCATTCGAAATGATAGATTAGCATCAGACTCTAGAATTGGCATTCTGGCATCTATATACTTTTTATTGATAACATCGTGATCG
This sequence comes from Mantis religiosa, assembly GCA_030765055.1. NCBI lineage: Eukaryota > Metazoa > Arthropoda > Insecta > Mantodea > Mantidae > Mantis > Mantis religiosa. Next base: position 22,089 of record JAUKNK010001498.1, on the reverse strand, counting down.
TCAATGGGATCCAATAGAACTTTCATCCTTATAGCATCCAGAATGACATTGTTATCCGAATCACGTTTAAATGCATATTTTGTTAAGTATTCCATTAGATGTTCATATTGGAGGTCGAGGGATTTTTGTATGTGATTCCTAAGCATAGCTTCAAACTGGCCCATGCGTTGATATGAAGCTTGTTCGCTGAAGATCTGCATTCGACTCTCGACATCACTCGTACACGCGTCCACATAGCTCTTAGTTGACGCGTCATCACTTTCCTCAGGATCGTGAACGTTGCGCAATCGCTTTCCCTTGAATTGATAGTTTCCCGATCCATCTCTACTTATGGTATACCGGTTAATCACGCCCCGGGAGGGTATGACTCTCCGAGATCCGAACCTATCGATACTCATGACTACAATGAAGGATGCGCGTTATTTATTCACTCTGATAAAGATGTCGAAACCGTGACGGTAGCGTCCTTCGTTCAAAGGGAACTCGGGTACTATGACAACGAAAGGTCGCGAGTTCGATCCGTCATTACTCTCCCAAACTTGTTTACACATGTCCTTAAATTCCGCATACGTCATATCTGTGTTTACGTAATCATCATATATATGCTTTAGGTTGAGGTTATCCTGTCTGAAGAGCACGATCATATTTGCATTATCTCTAATTAAATGTTTAGGCACCTTCGCATATGACTGTGCTAAGTATACGGCATCGACATTGCGATGTCTACCCATGCTGTAATATGACGCTATTTTTCCATGCTTCTCATTTATGACATCATCGAATACGAATATGGAGTTTCCTCGGGCTTCGGATGGTTGAACCACCTTCTCGCCATCCTCGAACGTGAAAACTCCAATATCGGGTATGGTCTTTAGCACCTTGAGCAAATACTGGTATTTCGGTTGGTGCAACGATTTTGAATATATGTAGAGATTCTCGAACCTAAGACCATTTTCATGGATGAGCAAGTTCAGTAGAACGTTCGTCTTTCCAGCATTTGAACTACCCAAGAGGAGTGCTCTGACGTTGCACGGGAAGAGCGCGCCGTGTCGTCCTTTGCGTATGTCGTTGTCGAAATCGAGCACCTGTATAGGCAACTTGCACTTTTGCTTCACTACTTCCATATCGCAACTAAACATATAAATCATAACGTTTGCTTTTTTATTTCATAGTAAGCCATGAACTCTGCAGGCGTAAAGAAGGGATCCGGAATCCTTAATTCGCTAATTAATTCTCTTCCGTTTGAGGCTCATTTACCAGGGTACCGATTCTGTGGACCTGGAACGAAACTACATAAGCGTCTGCAGAGAGGGGATTCTCCCAGAAACGCTTTGGACTCAGCCTGCCTCGCTCACGATCTCGCTTACGCCACTCATCAGGACGCAGATTCGCGACGTTTGGCCGATAAGGAACTCGTTGAAAAGGCTTGGAGTGGAGTAAAGTCTGCTGACGCATCTTTCGGCGAGCGACTTGCAGCCCGACTTGTAACAGCCATCATGAAGGGGAAAGTTGCCATGGGCGCTGGAATGCGTAAGCGACGCAAGAGGATCATACCGAGCCCTCGAGGCGGTTTTTTACCTCTGATCCCGCTTTTGGCGGCTTTGGGCGCTGCAGGCAGCCTAGCCGGTGACGCTGCTCAGATCGCCACGGCTGTGAATAAGAAACGTTCCGCGGAAAGACAGCTTGCAGAGTTGAGTCGTCACATTCAGAGCATGGAGGGTTTAGCTAGGGGTAAAGGCATTCGACGTAAGAAGCGCAAGGGCAAAGGATTGCATCTTCGTGCAAAAAATTCGGGGCGAGGCCTGTATTTATCCCGGAAAAAGCCCTAAGTGCTGCAGAGATCGATGCCTATGCACGACGACTGCGCATTCCTCATTTTAGAGGTGTGTACATGATAGACAACTTACCTTCACGTCCTCGACATGTAGAAAGGATTATCGTAAATTTGGATATCTCGCGTAACCCGGGAACACACTGGGTTGCGATACGCAAGGATGGAGATGTTGCATTCTACTTTGATAGCTTCGGTAATCTAAGACCACCGAAACAGATTGAGTCCTACCTCGAGGGTGTTAAACTCATGTACAACACCAAGAGGTTTCAGAATTTTGGATCTGTGATTTGCGGTCATCTGTGCCTGCAGTTTCTCTTATAAAACGGATTTACCGACTTGAATGTTTGATCAAAATGAGTTACACAATCACCGTGAGCGGTTCGAATGCCAGCTTCTCTAGCTTTCTCAACCCGCCTCTTCATCTGGATCCGAATGGACTTTACGAAATAGCTCTATTGAATTTCGAAACCTTTTATTCCATTCCTAATGTGGATGAGAGCAACAACTTATTCCATTTCGCTCGTAATGACAAGAACGAGAGTATCGAGATTCCTCCTGGAACTTACGAATTAGATGATATCGCGCATTTTCTCAAGGGAGCCCTCGACGTCGAAGACGGGTTTATCTTACGTGCTAATAATAATACCATGAAGTCTGAGATAAAATGCCCATATACTATCGACTTTACTCAAGCCAGATCAATTGGCTCTCTTCTCGGATTCAAAGCACAGCGTTTGATTCGACCGAACGTGATGACTGAGTCTGATGATTTGGTGAACATCTTCAAAGTTAGCATCATACGCATCGAGTGCAGCCTAGCCACGGGATCCTTCATTGACGGTAAACACGGTCATTCTCTGTACGAGTTTTTCCCGTCGGTTCCTCCCGGTTACCACATTTCGCAAGAACCATCTAGCCCTATATATCTACCAATCATCGATACGAATCTCATTGATCATCTCGACATTAGAGTGGTAGATCAGAACGGTGACGTGCTCGACTTCAGGAACGAAACCATAACCGTACGATTACACATACGTCGCAATGGGAATAAATTTTAAGCATCGTTCCTATATTAAGAAGCCTCTTTCGAGATTGGGCTATACTCGCTCATTGACAGGGCGTCCGATCACGTCGTCTAATCGAAGGTTCCTCGAGGCTTTGGGATTCAAAGTGCTATAATGGATGTCCTCGATGTAACAGGAGTACCGACCTTTGATGATAAGATTAGTAAAGAGGAGGAGCACGTCTTCCTGCCATACAATACATCGGCTCTTGACGCGAACGATGAAATTAGAATACCGTGTCAAGCAGAAGATTTGTACACTCTTCCTAGTAGAAGTTATCTCTACATAGAGGGCTCTCTCACCAAAACAAGTGGCGGACCCTCCTCCTCAAAGCTGACCAACAATGCCATGGCATTTCTGTTTGACGAAATTCGTCTAGATATGAACGGCATTACTATAGACAGAACCAGGAATCCGGGCATTTCTTCAACGATGCGCAACTATGCATCTCTGAATGCACTGGAATCCGATCGAATGCAGAATGCCGGATGGACCTATCCGGGAGTTGACGTCGACATCGTGAATTCAAAGAATGGTGTCTTCAATGCTGTAGTTCCTCTTTCGATGCTGCTGGGCTTTGCAGACGATCACAAGGAAGTCATTCTCAATAGCAAATTTGAACTGGTTCTCATTAGATCTAAAGATTCTAATAATTGTATATCGGGCAACGAACCAGCTATTATTCAACTAACTAGACTCGAATGGAGGATGCCCGTTCTTCGACTTTCAGATGGAGAGCGAGTCGAAAAGCTTAAACTCGTCAAATCCGATAAGCCACTGCACGTAGCCTTTCGAAGCTTGGACCTTCACACTCAACCTGCGGTACCGCAAACTAAGGCCTTCACCTGGAACATTGCAACTACAACGAAACTTGAGAAACCTCGCTTCGTCATAGTCGGTGCACAAACCGACAGACTGAATAAGCTTAGTAAGGATTGCTCACTCTTTGATCACTGCAACATCACCAATCTGAAGCTTTATCTCAACAGCGAGTGTTATCCTTATCACGATATGAACTTGGATTTTGGAAACTCTAAATTTGCATCTCTGTATGATCAGTATTCGAAATTTCAATCATCCTATTATGGAAAAGAAAATTACCCACTTTTGAAGAGAAGTGACTTTCTGAATTATGCACCGCTCTTTGTCATCGACTGCTCGCATCAGCCTGAGGAGACCGTGACCGGGGCCGTGAATGTGAGACTGGAAGTTCAAGCCTCATCCAACTTTCCTGCACATACATCATTATATTGCCTGATTATTCATGATAAATTGTTCACCTATAAACCACTAACGCATGTTGTTCAATCTATCATATAAGGATGTAATTTTGTGGAAATAAAAAAGAAAACGAAACTCAAATTTATGTTATCTTTTTATTGATTTTAACATACATTTCCTTAACCTTTTCCCTGTCGCTCCTACTTTTTGCATCGTATGAACACATTGATTTATATATGTCATGTAATTGAAATAAGTTTCTTTCAATATATGGGATTAGTCTCTTAAGTCCTCTTATGGCAATGCTATTTAGATTTATGCTGTTTAAGTTTAAGCACGTATTCACAAACGTTACTTCATTCACTTTATTCATGCACAGTAATATATTGTACGCATATATTATATTCTCACTGTATGACACTTTTGGATGCTTACCATCTTTCAAGTAAGTTTCCAACGCATCCATATTTTGCTTTATTATTAGCCAGTCTTTCTTTGTGATGTATACAAAAGTTTCATCTGTAGCTCTGATATAGAGGGATGGGAGTTAATGGTATAAGCCTATGTTCACACGGTGCCCGGAGTTGATGGGGATGTCGTCTACCATGAACACACTATTCGCCATCACTCTTTGTCACCTCTTCAGGAGCGGGGGCCATGGGTTCGAACATCATTATTATAAAGCTGTCCTTGTCGAAGATCCTCTTCTTCTTGAGCACCCTCGGCTTACAGCTCTTCTTCTCTGCTTTCTTGTCGGACCTGCGAACATGCACGGCTATGAGGATACGAATTATTACACGCTTTTATATTAAGTGTGACGTTTTCTTTTTACTCACTTTTCTTTATCTAGTTCTTTGGACGGGCCGGCTTGTTTCTCGTCACGGATTGGGGGTGTTATGTCTTCACCTTCCAAGCTTCTGTAATTACACAATGAGAGAAATCTTTTTTACCCGTACACAAAACACTATAGCTCACTAATTTCCAGTGCTTTTTCTTTCCACTTACCTGAGATATACCTTGCACTGCATCCCACACTTGCCGTATGAAGTGACTTTGTCATGATGTGCAGGATTCTTGCAGACGGTTTGATGAGTCTTTCCATCACACATTTCCTCGTGATGATCCATCCAGTGTTGCTGCATGCTCTCGTAATCTTGCAGATGTTCCCAGAAGTTGATATCGCTCTCCACTCTACTTGTTTCGCTGCTCATCTTGCTGAGTGTTAGATGACAACTGACAGATGGAAGTGATCGATCGCGCACCCTCCCTGCAGCACATTGGTGCACTGCTACGGATTCATCTGCTCACGGAATCGGTTTGCATTCCTTATTGCGTCGTGTAGGAGGGGAGGATCCATAGAGTGTTTGATTCCTACGGCTCCCGATAATAAAATCAATACTTACTGATTTAAATAACTACACTCGACGCGTTCCTTTTTGCAAATGTCGACAAAGGTGAAGGCGATTGACAATTCAGTCTTACAGCATTCACATATAAATAACATGCATCACCCCTATTGCAGGAGTGCCGGGGGGACGGAGCGGTGTGTGCGTGTGTGCGTGTGTGTGTGTGTGTGTGTGTGTGTGTGTGTGTGTGTGTGAATACTGAAATCCATTCACATTTTTTTTCAGTAATTACATTCATCAGTTAATTACATTTCACATACATACAACAAAATGACACGATTGCCCTTGCAGGCTTGGGAGAGATGCGTCGTTGTCATCGTCGTCGTCGTCGTCGTCAAGCTCCTGGAGGGGAGGGGAGGTGGCACACGAACGCCAGCACATCAATATATATATATATATTTTTAAACACAGATTTCTACTCGACTTTCAAGGCTCGGATTTCATTAACACGTGACACACGTGTTACTACACAACCAACCCTTCGATATTTTAACATGGGGATTCTAACACAACCAACACACAACCTCTTCGATATTTGGACAGGCGGATTTCGCGTCGAGTTTTAACAAGGGGGTTTCAAAAACAGCTAACGCAGGTGTTTTTGAATCCCCACAAATCAACTACTTACGCCACCACAAGAAAAAAAAACACATAATTAAGGGATAATTTTGTGATTGAAAAGTAGCCCTTTTACTGCTAGACATGAGTAATCTCTCCAGAATGTTGAGTTATCTCTACCAGAGTCAATATAGCAAATCAAGTAAAAGAATAAAGTTAACATTTGCGAGACAAAAATACATTATTCTTCAGGAACGCCTCACAACGTACCTTTACACATAACCATAATTTTGATGGTCCTTCTCAAAATAGTCTCCCCTAAATGCGATGCACTTGTCCCAGCGTTTCTGCCAGTCCTCAAAGACATTCTGGTAACCATTTTTAGATATCCTTCAAAATAGCCTCCGCAGCCTTCACCAATGCTTCTGATGAAGGATAATGCATCCCACGAAGACGTTTCTTCAAGTTAGGGAATAGAAAAAAGTCACATTGGGCTAAATCCGGTCTATAGGGAGGGTGAGGGATGCACTTCACGTTGATTTTTACAAGATATTTAGCAACAACATTGGCAGCCACGCATTATCGTGGTGCAGCATACAGCCTGGTTCATGGACATGTGGTCTTTTGCGCCTGATATGGACTTGCAATGTTTTCAGGACATCCCTGTAGTATTGTCCAGTTACTGATGTGTGTGCAGGTACAATATGCTGATAAACCATTCCATGAATATCAAAGAATGACATTACTATAACTTTCCCAGCAGGACCAACCACTTTTGCTTTTTGAGGGGCGGTGATGAAGGAGATTTCCATACTGATCTTTGCTGTTTGCTCTGAGGATGAAAATGATGTAGCCAAGTTTCATCAACAGTGATTACGTTTGCTAGAAACTCCGGATCTTCCTCTAACATCAACTTTAACTGCATGTTACCTCCATTGCAGCGGTAGGCGATACTGAACATGTCTGAACTTGCCTGGTTCACATAGGCAGGAACCAGGAGTACAAACAGTGAAACTACTACGGCATGTTTGTTTCACATTACGCTAACAGAACATAATAAGATTGAATGTTATTGCAAGAAATTATGACCGTAAAAAATTATGACCATTCTTTATTGAACAGGCCTCGTAGAATAGTCTCTTTGCCTATCGATTACCTCATAGATGGCTTAGTCCAATGTTCAGTTTTTCTTTAGTCATCTGAAAAATAGATACAAACATAACTTCATCCAGTAAAAACATAGATTCTAAATATTTTGTAAAACAATTTTAAATATTTTTGTAATTCATAATTCAAATCGATTTTTTCTTAGGAACGGATAAAGTTGCGCGTGGGACTTGCGAGGTTTGAAGTTTATCATGTTCTTGTAGTTTAGGATCTCAGCACAAACGCCTCGGGCGTTAGATTTTTTTAACTCGCTTATAAACATCAACTTACCTCGCAGGTCCCATAAATAACAATTGAAGTACAGGTACTGTAAAGGTAAGAGACTCTAATGATAATGTACAGATATTTCGAGGTTTTTTAGACAGTAGTTCTCAGAAACTTTTAAAACACCCATGTGTGGTAGCAGTAGAACTAAAAAAAAAAAACTAAATTTGGTACAGAGGTTAAACATGTCTCAAAGATCTATTAAGGATCAATTAATATTCTTATAATTTAAAATTATGTCTAACGTTGAAATTTTATACCTTATATACACAGTGGAACCTCACTGGAGACTACTAAAATAATGTATAAATGAAAAAAAAAAACGTATACCTGATTTTCTCATCTGGTATGGAAATGTGTATTAATTACATAGTTAAAGTTAGTGTATATACTGTGCACTTCACATGGCTTTAAAAATCCTCAATTTTTGTCTGCTTTTTGGATTTCTCCGTACAGTCACACACTAGTTGATTACAAGCACTACTGGCCTCTCCACAAATTCTCCTGCTACTAATGTATCTCTTCTTAAACTTTAGGATCCAGCCACTAGAAGCTCTCAAGTCATCCTTGATGTTAAGCTGCTTCGCCAATTCTCGTGCCTTCTGTTGTAACATTTTTCCATTGATGGGAACGTTTTTGTCACGATGTTGATTGAGCCAGACTATAAGACATTTTTATAAATCGGCAAAACGCCCGTATTCTGTTTACATTTTGATAGCTACATCCAAGTTTTGATACGTTCTGTATATCCTTTTCACTTTTTGAAGTGAAAAAACTTCTTTAGTCACGTTTAGCACTTTTTGTGGGTAGTGAAACTGAGCCGTCACACTGGAATATGTGACGCTCATTCGGGTGAAGTCGGCTCAAACCGGCTCAATCCGAACTAACCCCCCTCCCTCACACTCATTCCTTATTTCATTCTTATGTTGTCCATACCACTATACACGTAGATTTTCTCTCGCACTCAACAGCGTATGAACAACACGCACCCAGGTATGTTTTAACATATTTCAAGTACTATGAAAAATTCAGAAACCGTACAGGAGTATCATTAAAAAAAAATAATTGTCTTAGGGCCGTTCTTACAAACGTCTGTCAAGTGCCGGTAACCGATCCTGTCAGTTAACAAGTCGACATGTCAAATTCCACTATAACCAATAATAATAATACTCAAAAGGAACAGATAATATCACCAAAGTTCGGTATTCGAATAATTAAAACCATAATAACGAAAAATAAAACGCATGTGCTAATTGGAAATAAGGGTTAGGAATTCGTAAAAGAGATGTATCTTTTAAGAACTGGTTATTTTTATTGACAATTTCTCTTTATTGAGAGTAGTAAAATGTAAAACATCAATAAATTAAATGTAATAATAACACGTAAATAACAACATTATAACGCATTAAAATGATGTTTTGCGTTTATTTTCATTTTCAGCGTATAGGTTATGTTTTTCCTCAAACTGCAAGACCGACCGAGGGTCAAAAGATTTTATATATAAATTTGATTTTTATAGAAAAAAAGATTTCAATATATATTATTTAGTTAAGAAAATAAAAATTTAAATATAAAACATCGAACAAAAACACCGATGTTATAAAAATATCAACCTTAATACATCGATGTGAAAAACATTCGATGTGTTCCAGTAAACAACGATGTTCCGTAAATATCGATATCGAAATATCGATAGTGAAATATTTGTATCAGCAAGAAACAAAATAAGAAAAATGATTGTGAGCATGTATTTGAATATAAAAATAAAATACATATAAAACAGTATATTGTGTGATTTGATTTTACTTCCTTTATACATCATTTATGTATAACCCTCTTCGGACGGTCGCAAGTCCGTGATCATTCAGTTGTTTCAGAGTATTTTCATTTGTGAGAACACAGCGTAAGGCATGAAATGTTTAGCTCGCAACTGACCTCTTTGCGCATGAATGAGTGACAACATTAAATTTTTAAAACTATTTTTAAGAATAATTTATAATGAATAGTTTTTAAGTTTTCACTTCTGTAGTGTGGTCTTAAGCACACACATTTTTTTAATGGTTTTCAGTGTCAAGTAAGGTTGGCCTAAACGCTCAGCAATATTCCTCTTCGTTTCTTTAGGACTGTTTTTAACCTCATCAGTAATTTTTAATTTTTCACCAAGAGTTAAAGATTTTCTTGTTTTCTCCCTTGTTCACACATCTTTCTTCTCCTCTTTGTAATTCGAAACTCCACTTAAAACATATAAATGACAGTTGAACGATATGAACGATATGACGACAATGAAAGCATAAATCACAGTGAAAGCAGTGCACTAGCAGTACTCGACTTAAAGCAGAGAAGTGACTGTTGGAACCAAGGTTAATAGATTATTGGAACGATATGACAAAAATGAAACGATAAGTGACAATGAAAACCTCAAACTAGGCAGTTCCCAGGCTATCCAAAGCAAGCATACCGCCGCACGCTTTTTAAACGTATAAATGGGTATATTTTATGTATAGAGATCACAAAAAGTGACGCATTACCGAGAAAACGTATAACCAAAAGACGTATAATTGAGAAAAATTTTTATGGAGAACGACTTGTCCCTAAAAATTTAGCGTAGGCATATGTGCGGAAAATGAAGTCAATAACGTATACACGAGTTACAACTATATATGCTCAATTTCTTCTCGGGCAGCAAGCCAAGTGAAAAGACGATTAGAAATGGGCGTTTCGGGAGTGTGCATCTCTCCCATCATCAGGATATTTATAAAATGTTATAATCACAAATAAAATACTGGATATGACACAAATATAAACAAAGACAAAACACTATCAAAATTCGCATTACTGAACAAAAGACTGATTTCAGTAAATTAAATACAGATCAGCAGATATGTTGAGTATAGCAAATTAATTGTTACAAAGAAACGTAACTACTTAACTTCATTATCAGACTGTATTGATCTGTGCTTCATAAGTCGACGGATTTCCATCTTTAAGGCCACTTTCCAAGAGGAGCTGAACTAAAATCCAGCATCACAATTAAGCGTGCTCCTTTCAGAGGAAATCGCCAAAGCCTTCTTAATTCTCCACTCCAAGTAACTGTTGCACTTTGCCAGATGGTCGTCTCCCGAAAATTCGCTCTATGGTCGTTATCAAAACAATGCTCTGACAGCCCAGACTTCAAGTTGCATTAAACGAATGCTCCGTTCATGTTCGATTATTCTGGTAGCGATGGTGCTTCCGGTTTGTCCTATAAATGGTGTCCCACATTCACAGGGAATGTGGTACACTCCCGGAACTTGGAACTGCAGTTTGTTTTTAACCGGTGTCAACTGAGGCGTAATCTTCGGAGGTGGCTTGTGGATGGTCCTGATGTTGTATTTGGCGAGAATTCTGCTGATTCTGCTGGATAGATTGCCCGTAAATGGGATGCAGGCTTAGCGGTAGGCTTATCTGACGCTTGCTCATGATGATATATGTATAAGGGCGCTCAACTGCAGAGGTTATCAGTGCCCTACTGACGCATGCTGTATTACAGGTTTCCCTATCCTAGCTTTGGTGATCGAGGCTTCAACGTCATATTCGGTGTAGCCGTTTTGACGGAAAGTGAGTCTCAGGTGTTGTAATTCCTGTTTGAAGTGGCTGGGATCAGAGATAGACAAAGCTCTGTGGACCAGTGTATTGAGAACTCCTAGTGGTTGAGACCTATGATGAAAACTATGAGCGGTCAGATAGAGAAAGGTGTGTGTAGGCTTGCGGTATACAGCATGCCCTAGTGTACCGTTGCTGTTTTTAAACAAGAATGTCCAGGAATTGAAATGTTCCATACTCCTCCACTTCCATGGTAAACTGTATTTGAGGTCGAAAGCTGCTGAGATGCGCAAGAAAGCTAGGCAAAGTGTCTGATCCATGTGCCGAAATTACGAAAGTGTCGTCCACGTGTCTATAGAAATGATAAGGTTTAAGTGAAGCTGTGGCAAGTATTTCATGTTCTGGCTGTTCCATATAGAAATTAGCTATAGCTGGTGACAAAGGGGAGCCCATAGCTACTCCGTCTATTTGTTCATAGAAAGTACCATCAAACAGGAAGAAAGTGGACGTCAGGATATGTGGGAAGAGCTCTGTGATATCAGCCGGAAAATGCTAGTTCAGAAGTTGGATGGTTCCTGAAGTGGTACCCTTGTAAGTAGAGAAACCACGTCGAAGCTGACATGAAGATCAGAAGGGCCAATGGTAATGTTCTTAAGTGTATGTACTTAACTGTGTATATATGTGTGCGTGTGCGTGTGCGTGCGCGTGCAGAAGAATAGCTCTATGTGAAGAGCAATTTTAATTAGTATTATGGATATAATATATTAACTCATATAACCGTGTACCTAATATGGGTATAAGAGACATTTTTAGTAACGTTGGTTACAAGCCAGAAGACACAATCCTTTACCGACCACGTCATCCAGTCCACAGATGGCTCTACCTGTAATACCTGATACACGTTAAAGAATGTTTGTAGTGATGTGCCAACTCTTGTAATAAATTATAAACATGTAGTTTGACTATAGCTTAATTTTCATTGAATTTTATTTTGGGAAGTTAAAGAGTAACTATAGTGTATATTAATGGAATACTAAACTATGCGTAAGAAAGGAAGTCTTCTTAAATAACCCTATAGAAACAGTTTTCGCAAATTGTAGTCGATTTCACTCTAAAAGTCATGTCGTGGCTTTACAACATTTAAAACATTTTAAAGAACATCTGTTGTACAACAAAGTATAAATAGTTATGGAACACAATGGTCTAAAATAAAACAATGCAAGGAGAGACATAATCATTTTTACATTACAACTGTCTGAACATTATATATGATTATACATATTTATCCTTTTAAGGAAATTAACTAGTTTCATATACATTGGAATTGAACTAAGTGCTTCTTGGAGATAAATGAAATGAAATGTGTGGTGTTTAACGCCCGCTTTTACTACATACGGTACCGCGGGCGGTGACACTGATGATTCATGAGATGAAGATGAAGCACCGGTGGAATGAGCTGGCGGGGGAAACTGGAGGTCCCGGAGAAAACCCGCCCCAGCGCCATGTTGTCCACCACAAATCTCACTTTGCGGTCGCCTGGGATCGAACCCGGGCCGCCTTGGTGAGAGCCAAGCGGTCTAACCACTGAGCCACGGCGCTGCCTTCTTGGAGATCATTGGGTATCCGGTAGTGCTGTCTTCATTGGTAGGGGTCATGATATATAGCATTTTGAAATCAGAAATTTAGCATTTTGATTTTTACATTTAGCATTTTTAGCAGTTATACACTTGCATTTAGAGCATCTTTTTAAAAAGTTTAATTTAAGTTAATGTTTTAAATGATGGATATTAAGACTATTTATATGACATCTAAAACATATTTATGTAGTGTTGTTAATGACAGTGAGTTAAAAGTGCATAAAGTGTCAGTTTATTTTACATTCATATAGATTAAAAAATACACAGAAATATAGAAGTTATTCAGACTAAAGCATACTGCATAACACAAAAGATATAAATGTATACTGATGTGATACTAGCACAATAAAAAGAAAATGCACAAAAATAGCCTCGCACTTGCTGACGTCACCTACGAATAGAATGAATGAAAGTTGCTCGTAAAACCGAACAGAACAATAGCAATCGGAAATTTGGCAACTGAGAGCTCCAACTGGAATTAACATGTGTTTATCACTTCCAAAGATTAGGATTGCTTTTGGTTTTCAGAGACAAAGGCTGAGATTCTCCGGTAACTGGACCATGAAGATAGATATATGACAGCCATTAGGCGTGGTAACAGAGGTTTCTTTCGTAAAACAACTGAACTCGCTTCAGTACCAAATACACCTAATATGGGCAATGATGGAACAATAGGCTAATTTAGCGAGAAGGGTTGCTTTCCACATTCCAGAAGACTCCTCACTTACTTTATAACTTTGTAAACATGTAAAGGTTCTACAGACTCTTTAGTTAAAGTTTCCAGAAGAAAAAATATTGGGGAAAAATGATTACTTGGGGAAATCTTCGATTTCGCATTTATATTGCATTTTGAGTCAATTTCGCACTTTATCGCGCTATATAGCATTTGCGAAAAATCACCACCCCTATCCATTGGATGTGCAACGGATATTTCACGATGATGTGTTTTACCGTGAGTTGTGTGTCGCACTGCTGACAAATGGGAGGGTGATAGCTGTGGCATTGTTTAAGACAGCACATTACCTGTTAGAACACAGACGCAGAATTCAACACGTCAAACTTTCCCAAAGTCATGGCCACCTGTTGGACAAACTGTGATTGGGGAATGTGTGAAAAGGATTGGCACCATATGCCAGGAAGTCTTCTGGTGCGGAACAATTCTATTCACACACTCCTCATTTACATATTACACTTGTACAGCATTATAATTAACCTAAAAATATTTATATATGGTCTCAAACAAGCATCCATTTCCAGAAACAATAGACCGGGCAGTGGCAGAGTGGTTAGACCACTCGACTCTCACCAAGGCGGCCCTTGTTGGATCGCAGGCGAACGTATGTCAGATTTGTGGTGAACAACACGGCGTAGCGGCGGGTTTTTTCTGGGTTTCCCCAGCCATCTCATTCCACCGGTGCTCCATCTTCATCGCATGTGTCAACAGTGTCCCCGCCTGTGGAGCTGCTTTTAGTAAAAGTGGGCGTTAAGCACTACAAAAAGAAATCCAGAAACAGACATTTTTCCGCCACCAGAAAAAAAACAACATAATAACGCGATACTTCTCTTACTGAAAAGTAGCTCTTGTACTGTTAGACCTGAATAATCTCTCCAGTGTTGAATTCTCCATACCAGTCTCAATATAACAGGTCAAGCAGAAGATTAAAGTTAAAATTTACGAGACAAAAACACATTATTCTTCAGGAATGCCTTTTCTAACATAGTATCAAAGACATTATAATCTCTTTCACTATCGATTGCTTCGTTGATGGCGTAGTCCGATGTTCAATTTTTCTTTAGTTATCTGAAAAACAAGAAACCAACGTGCGACATCTACGTACAATGTAAGAAATATATATTTTTTCCGCTCACCTTCTTCTCGGGCAGCCAGCCAGGTGAAAACATGATTAGATATCCACGTTTCGGAAGTGTGCATCTCTCCCTTCATCAGGATATTTATAAAATGTTATAACCATAAAATGAAATACTGGATATAACACAACTATAAACAAAGACAAAACACTATCAAAATTCGCATTACTGAACAAAAGACTGTTTTCAGTAAATTAAATGCCAGGTCAGGAGATGGCGTGAGTATAGAAAATTGTGTCAAAGAAACGTAACTACTTAACTTAATTATAAAGCTGTATTGATCTTTGCTTCTTAATTCGATGGATTTCCATTTTTAAGGCCGGTTTCCAAGAGGAGCTGAACTGAAATCCAGCATCACGACTAAGCGTGCTCCTTCCAGAGGAAAACGCCAAAGCCTCCTTAATTCTCCTCTCCCAATAACTGTTGCATTTTGCCAATATGTTCATCTTTCGAAATTTGGTTCTATGGTCGTAATCGAAACAATGCTCTGCCATTAGAATTGTCTGTGGTCAAATATTTATAGTCTTATAATGCGTTCAGAAATTGTTTGTCTAATCTTCGAAAGGTATACTATCACGCTACATAAAAAACTCCAATGTTGATAACAAAGAATAAATGTTATTTAATAAAATATGATAAGTAAAATAGTTTTGAACACTTTTGCAAGGAGTTGAATACATTTCTACTTTGTAATGCTCTTGTTTGTCTAAAATAAAACAAGGTGCATGTATTCCATAAATGTTTGCGTGTGTACTTTTATATTTAGTTAATAACCCGGGCCATTATCACTTCAGGTTTCTCCCTCTCACCTTTTGAACCTTCCTTGAACTTATACAAATATTTGACAATCAAAATTAGCAAGTCGGTGCAGTGGTTCTCGAGTTGGTGAGCGTGAGTTACCTGCTTAAGGTTTTACCTTATCCTGGTAGATAAATGTCGGGTGACTCTAAGCTCTATGGACCCCGTAATGTGATTTAAGAATCCTCTGACTGAGTAAAAATATTTATCAACCAAAACTTGCTTCACTTTCACCTTGTTACGCAATGATTGTACGTGTAGCGGTAATTTCATGAATAACCTAATGCCAGAGCAGTCTGCTGACTTTACATATTTTGTTAGACTGCGATTTTCAATAGAAACTGAGTACACCTTTCTAGTACGAGGGGGTGTAGTAAAGTTTTAATCATCACCCGGTAGTTTTATGCTAGAGTGATGAAAATTTGTCAGTGTCATCATTGATCCCTCGGGACATAATTTTGGTAGTTTCAATGATTTCAGCCCTTTTGTTTTTTACAGTGAGCGCCAGAAGTGACTGAAGTGTAAGACGGAGAAAATTGAAGCTCGTAGTGTGGTCAAGTTCCTGCTTTGAAGGGCAAAACTGCCCAGGAAATCCATGATGAGACGACAGCTGTTTATGGAAATGATTTCGCATCGTATGCCACTATTGTGAAGTGAAAAAGGTATTTTCAAACTGGTCACATGTCCCTGACAGATGAGCCAACAACTGGTAGACCGTCAATGACAGACGATGCTATCACAGTGAAGAAAGTGGAGTGTTTAATACTGGAAGACAGACAAGCAACCATCCAAATGATCATTTATGAGATACATCTTAGTTATGGTAGTGTGTGGAAAATTATTCATGACGAACTGCACATGTCTAAGGTGTCGGGTCGATTGGTTCCACGTTTGCTAATCCCTTTCCAAAATCAAACATGGCGTGACCTTTCAAGACAGATGTTGATGCTGTTGGAACAGGATGAAGATGATTTTTTTTATCCTCTGGTAACCATGGATGAATCCTGGATCTACCAGTATGATTCAGAGACAAAAACCATGAGCATGGAACGGAAACATGCCGATTCCCCCTTTCCAAAACGACAAAGGTGCAGAAATCAGCTGGGAAGGATATGCCTTCAATTTTCTGGGACTGTCGTGGAGTTATCCTTACAGATTATCTTCCCAAGAATCAAACCATCACTGGCAGATAGTACTGCAATCTTCTGGACAAGTTACGAGCAGCTTTGAATAAGAAACGACATGGTATGCTCTCCAAAGGTGTTCGTCTTCTGGCTGACAATGCACCAGCTCATTCATCTCAAGTTGCAGTTGACAAAACAAGGGAATGTGGCTTTCAGACATTACAGCATCCGCCTTATTCGCCTGATCTCGCACCAAATGACTTTTTCTTGTTTCCGTAAATGAAGAATCCATTGCGTTGTCGCCGATTTGACAACACAAATGACGTCATTAATGAAGTGGAAGAGTGATTTAAAGTGACTTCTACAATTAAGGTATTCGTAAGGTCAAGAAACGTTGGGAAAAATATGTACATCTGGATTGTGACTACGTAGAGAAGAGCTAACAAGCACATATAAAAATAAACTCTCTATTACACTTTTAAAATATGATAATTAATACTTTACGACACGCCCTCGAATTGTATTTATGAAAGTCTGAATTTTTATAAACTTTCTTTTGATTTAATTCAAAACATCGGTAGACTTTCTAAGATATAGGTGGCTGGGAATGCTAAAATCTTGTACTGCATAAAAGATGATTTACATAAACCATGCTTTTTACTTTAAAATTCTCCGTATAATTCACTTCTGTGCAATAAATATTCTATTCGTGTTGGCAGAATCTCCCTATAGGAAGACGCCATAAACAAGTGAATAATAAACTGAAATGAGTAATTAAGTATCAAGCCTATCTCTGAGTTGTAATATGGCAAACTTTGGAGAGCTTAATTTTTTGGCAATGAAATCATTCCATGATAGTAAACTATCCATATATACAACAAGAAATGTAATACTTTGTAAATTTGAAGCTTTGGGTTTAGTGTTAGACAAGCAACATTTTAGATAAATTGTAACAGGAAACAAAACTGTGTGTCAGTTTGTAATGATGACGTCAGAAATCGCTTAACAAACTAGTTGTATAAATTAGCGTGAATATAGTCAATACTGGGCTTCAGAAAAAGCCGTACTATGAAGCTAAATGCCGCTTATTACGTTAAAATTGGAGTGTGGTGTCTGATAAGTGCTAGAAGAATAATGCGACCCGTGTTGTTTAAAGGATGTGCTGCCTGTTTTAGTGAGCCTCTGACGGCGCCAAATCGCTGGCAACTCTCGTGCAGTAAGTAGGACCCCCGAATGCGTTATTGACCCTACCGCCTTGGTTACAATTTGTCATTAGGTGTTTAAAGAGTAAATCTGTCGCTGGATACAGGACTCAAAATTCGCAAAGTTGGCAACACTGTATGATGGTTGTGTAAGAATGGGTAGTAGTACGACCGAACCCATTGGCTGGTTTTCAGAGAAATATCTGGAAATGCCTCGCCAAGATAACTTGTCATAACAGTGAATGGAATGTTACTGCTTGATGACAAGGAGGTTGCGGCCCGCTACTGCGAGCCAATTACTGTCATTTCATAGCGTCAAGATTATCTTTGTAGCGCAAGTAACCGACAAATAATGTAACGAAAGTGTTTATTGGACTCCAGAGGACATGTGTCATTTTTTCCTCGCTCCTCTTGAATCGATTCTCGGTATAATTATGTACAAATGTGGCTGACAAGTTGTCTTAAGCCTCACTTGGTGCAGAAGTCTCATTAAGGTCTTAATAGCAATTAGTCATCTTCATTCTTGGAAATCATCCCGATCGCGCTTCATTACATACAACTAATCTTGATGTCGGTCTAGGAAACATAAACGAGAACACTGCGTGCGTATAGTCTAATCATCAGAAGAAGTTGTTCTGCATGAACATATTCTACTATTTCCATCGTTTTTATGCCTAGTGTTGTCATATAAATTGTGTCTTACCATCAAAAGAAGGCAAGATGGGTCTGCGGTGTGAAGTCGATTGCGTATGTGCTGCCCGCCAGGAACCACCTCTGAATTTTCCTCCTCCCACCAGCAGCCTAAGAGGGTTCACCACTCTCAAATGTTCAAAAACAAGATCTTTCAAGCCACCTCTCACTTCCTGTGGTGATCAGACTGTGTACAATAAGACAATGGTATTCCATCCAAAGGTTCGATATCGAAATCCTATCAGAATCACCAAGTTTTGAAACCCGGAATATTTTTAAGCGACTGTACTTATGTGTTGGTATTTTAGTTCAGTGTATTCCAAGAACAAACAGGACCTAAATGGATATTTCAAGAAAATTTAAGCTATATGTTTCGTTTTGCACGTACATTAACACCGGAAATACAGCCGAGACCCGATATTTCCAGCTGGTGTTATGAAAATTAATTTTACATACAACTGCTGTCCATTCTAAACCAGAGTGCTTGTCAATGTAAACAAAGTGTGTGTATTATCCCCAAACCCCGCCCCCAACAGCTGGATGTCTGCTTACTACATATCCCCTACAGGTGAACATTGTTTCATTTACAAAAAGGCGCCTTGCGACAAGAATGGAAGACATAGAAAGGCAAGAGATATGGGGAAGCATGGAAAACAAAAGTTAATTGAAGTTTTATAGGATTTTGAAAAGTGACTGGGGAAGAGAAAGTTATATAGACAACCTTGGTAGGATTGAAAGGGAGGCATTAGCATGAATGAGAACAGGTGCAATATTTATGAAAGGATTAAGGTGGAGTGAGGTAGGAATATGTGAATTATGTGGAGGGAAGAAAGTGTAGAACATTATGGAGTAAGATGTGAAGAGGTTGAGAAGTGGAGGAAGGAGACATGGGAGAAAGAATGGGACAAAGTTGAGGGCAAAATTGTAAAAATAAGAATGCTAACAGGGAAGCAACGGAATAGGAATAAAAATGAGGGAAGATTTCTTGGTAAAATGAAAGATAAATGGTTGAGGATAGTTAGAAGCAAAAGTTATGAAGGAAGGAAAGAAGTAGGGGCGGAGGAAGAATTTTGTAGGGAAAAGTAAGGGATACAGGTAATCCCTCAGTGAAGCATAAGGTTGTTATACCAAGCTGGCTGAGGGGTGAAAGAAGGTAGTCGCTCAATTCTTGTACATAGTGTAACCGCAGTATCAGACAGCGATTAGGAGGTGGCGAATTAATTGAAATCACGAGAATTAAAAAAGAAGATAAATTAATGAAAATGCTTTGCTAAACTAATATAAAATATTGTTATATTAATATGAAATTAGAATGAAATTAGAGTAATGATTAAAATAGCGGTTTAATTAAGAATAAGATGGGAAGAATATAATTTAAGACAACTAACATGCTAGAATCCATGTAAGGGAGAGAAAATATTTCTGTAAAATCTGAACACAAGTCGGGGAGACAGGAAGAGGTGACCGTTAGCCTCTTTGTTTAAGGAAAGGTTCAATGTCTGAGAACTATACCAAGAATGTGTAGGAACAATAAGGTTTTCTAGATGCGGTCAAGCGTAAGACCTAAAAGGATTTACTTTGCTGAGGTGATAACGATGTATACCGTTACAAAGAACCCAGGGTAGGCGTGACCCAACTCACGGTGGGACGTAACGTCAATGAGTTCGATGGGTTTTGCTAAACAATAAAGAAAAATCGAAATAAAATGAGAAACCAATAATAATGTAAGATTTGAGAAATGGGAGAAGGGTGAGTTATTTTGGTCATGTGATAAGAGTTAGGGTGGGGATCAGAATAAAGTACGAACTGAATCGCAGAGTAGACGAAAATTCACTTCTACAGTCATACTACGAGGGGAAAGATGTGTTAGTGCGCGTGAAGAAGAAGTAGGAAAGATTTCTAAGTCCGAAATGTAAATCACTTCAACAGTCATACTACGAGGGGAAGGACGTGTTAGTGCGCGTGAAGAAGAGGTAGTAAAGATTTCTAAGTCCGAAATGTAGGGAAGTCAAGAATAACGCAACCAGCGTGAGAGAAGCAGCAGAAGAAGTTTATAATAGCAAAGTATTCGCCGTACAAAGAATTAAGAGAATTCTGTTAGGAAGTTTAGTAACAGGTGGTCACCGCTACAAATCAATCTGAAACAACGAACTTAGTGAGAATTAAATTAAATCATTTTTTGCAACGAACCAGTGTATTATTGAGACAACTGAGCAGCCAACAAACAACAAATCCATTTCCTACAACCATTCACCTGAGGATAAGAGATCTCATAGCTCCAATTAGATCCCAAATCAAAAGTAAACACCAACCAATTGAAATCTGACATGCGGGTATGCCGCAAAATGGCGCCCAACGTGGGGCTTCGAATTGCAGGAAATGGGTGAAATGTAACGACGACAACGACGAGGAGAAGTGAGAGGAACGACGACGAAGGACGACTACGAGGAGAAGTGAGAAGATCGACGACGACAACTACGATGAGGACAGCAGAGACTACGAAGAAGACGGCAAAAACAACTACATAGAATCTTCCCCCAACCAAGACAGAAGTTCAAGTTCTTTCGACATCAACTGAGCCTACTAGACGACGAGCAGCACGACAAAAATTGGTAAAGACATCACATAAACACCACAGCCGTACAACAGAACTGTGAGTTACACATACTCAATTTATTTTTCTTGTAAATGTAATATCATTCATTGAGATCAATATCTATGTAATGTCTTAGTAATAAGTATTTTGGAAGGGAAATTAGAAAATTTAAAGGGGAAGCTCAATGCTTTTGAGAAATAAGAAGATCGTTCAGAATAAATTTAAAATGGAAAATTCTGGGGAACAAATAGTTATGGAGACAGAGAATGAGTTAGAAGTTGTTAATGAAGAGACAATGGAAAGCAGTGTTATAGGATCAGTAGATGAGGGTGTAAATGGTGTAAGTAGCTTAAATGTAAATAGGAGAAGTGACAATCCTGGGGTAATGGAAAATCTACAAGAGATGCTCCAGAAACTCATGGCGCAAATGACTATTCAGAGTCAATCACTAGAAGCTAAATTCGTAGAACAGAACCAATCACTAGAGGCTAAATTAGTAGAACAGAACCAATCACTAGAAGCTAAATTAATAGAACAGAACCAAACACTAAAAGCTATGGACAAATCACTAGAGACTAAATTACTAGATCAGAGCAAAGCTATGGACAAAAAATTAAGTCAAATTACAAGCCAAGGGAAAGAAACAGAAGCTAGAATCACTGTCAAAATTCAAGGAATAACAGGGGAAATCCAGACTGTAAAAGAGGCCCTGCAGCGAGAAGTAGGTACTATAAGAAGTTACCTAGTGGCTACCAAATCTCTCGTTGCAGGAGTAGAAAATAGAATAGGGGAGGAAATTAATAAGGAAAGAATAAGATTAGATGAACTGACCACGACACAGGTAACTTTTGTACGAGAGATAAATGACCGGTTTGACACTGTAAACAATAGTATAGCAGCTGACATGGAGAAGTTAAAAGAAAAGGTAGCACGTGTAACAAATATTCAATCAGAAAATACACAAATGTTGAGGGAAACAGTAAGCGAGATATCTCAAATCAGAGATACTGTAACTGGCTTACAGCTGGAACAGCAAGGGCAGGTACCTGAGAGTTCCAATTGTTCTATACATAC
>JAUKNK010001497.1:0-14250 GCA_030765055.1 Mantis religiosa | reverse complement strand
ACTCAGCCTGCTTCACGGAAATGTGGTCTTTGGCGTCTGAGATGGACTTGCAATGTTTTCAGGACATCTCTGTAGTATTGTTTAATTACTGATGTGTGTGCATATACAACATGCGGATAAACCATTCCATGAATATCAAAGAATGAGATGACCATAACTCTCCCAGCAGAAGCAAACACTTTTGCTTTTTTGGGGATTGGTATTGGAGATTTCCACATTGAGCTTTGCTGTTTGATCTCAGGATCAAAATGATGTAGCCAAGCTTCATCAGCAGTGATTACTTTTGAAAGTAACTCCGGATCATCCTCTAACATCAACTTTAACTACATGTTACCTCCATTGCAGCGGTAGGCGATACTGAACATGTCTGAGCTTGCCTGGTTCTCACAGGCGGGAACCAGGAGTACCAACAGTGAAACTACTACGGCGTGTTTGTTTCACTCTAGGCTAACAGAATATAATAAGAATGAATTTTAGTGCGAAAAATTATGACCGTAAAAAATTATGATCATTCTTCACTGAACAGCCCTCGTATATCTATACAGATTGTTTAAAATGGGCATCGAACGAATGTAGCCGTTTCGTAGTTTATAACCTAACTAGTCCGAATTAAAGTGCAATAGCTTCGAAATTCTCTTAGATATTATTTAATCAGCATTAAATATTACATTATTTTGTGATTAGGTAGCGCAGAAGCCACTGGATTGCGAACTTCAAAAGTTGTGATTGGGACGCACCGGCCACGAAAACAGAAACTTTGCTCCTTACTCTTCATCAGTGACGCTAGCCTACATTTCAGGTAATGAGGCAAAGGGCAGTTATTTGTGAAAAAGCCGACTAATAACTCGGCAGTTCCAAGGTTGCTCATTTTGCTATGGCGTTAGTTGTACAGTGCTTTCAACTAGTTACTGTAAAGTCAACAGCCTCCTTTTAAGTTACAAATGCTTTATTTAGTATTATTAAGCACAGTGCAATAAAATGATTTTCTCATTGCTTAAGGCATTTAGTTTTGGTTAACTTTATCTATAATTCCTTGATATTGTTCTCTGTTCTTTTTTATAATGTGACGTTTCCATCCTCAATCTCACTAACATTAACTTCCCCCTAAATGGTTTAAGTTGTATATATCGACCAGCTTATTTTCCGTCATCGGCTGTTATAACGGAATGTTGTAACATGTTAAACACCCATAAATAACTCAAGAACAGCTTCTTTACTGTGGTTTCATAAGCCCCGAATTGGAGGGCATCCGTCCCCTTCAGCTGCTGTGGGGCGGGCGCTGCGGACCCCTAGCACTCGTGGTGCCTCTGACGTTACTAGAAAAACCTCGGGCCGAATATTCGAGCCCCTCCCTGATAGGGAGTTGTTCGGATTGGGTTGAACTCGAGGGGGCAGTGGTTCCCGATACCCGTGGGAGATCGGGTACGTCTCCGGACCGGGCTGAGGAAAGCCATTAATATTCCCGCGTACTAACCAATATAGCTAGTAGAAGGTGTGCTAGATCACCAAGCGGCCCCACGGAGGTCATATCGGTAGTCTTCCCATTTTGGAGCTGGCGCGCGTAAGTGGTGTATCCACCTCCATCCCATCTTGAGTCCACAGGAACAGATGGGGGAGGGGCTTGTTAGTCTCTAGGCATTGCCCTATGGAAAGCCCCACGGAGGCGCCGGGCGCCCCTTTGGGACACTTCGGTAACTCCCTGGTCGAAGGAGGCACGGGTCCTTGGTTCTAGATGTCCAGGACTAATGGGAGTAGAACCTCTGGGATTAACTGTGGTTTAAGCCAAAGAAATTCTTAAAAGTAGCATGCTACAATGAAGTATGTTGCTATGTTCAAAATGAGCTTCAGCAGGCGGCACACTCTGTCACCTTACTGCGAACTACGATAGTGTGAAGCACGCGGCGTTGTTGCTGTAATTGCCTAATCCACACTCATTCTGGAGCATTTTTGTGCCGTTCTATTGGCAGTAAAAGCTAGATACATGTGTCAAATAGAAGCTGAGCAACAACTTCTATATATTGGTTCGGTGTCGTTTCAAAACATATTTTATACACGTTTTTGATGCTTTACTAGTAATCAAAACAGTGTTTAGGAATGAACCACACTAAATTAAAACATCAATGTGGTTTATTTCCTTGTTATTAATATAGAAACCAGGACTTCTCAACCGAATTATTGCAAAACAAAAAGCTAACACTTTCAAAAATAATTTCTTTCATAAGAACTTCAGTATCTGTGATGAATAATTCGAATATGCAGAGATAATTTCAGATATGATATACCTATAAATATCTGTAAACCATAGAAATATGTTTAGGCAATAAATCTAAATTATACAAAATAATGATTATAAATTATATTTTAAGTGCTGAATGAATGTACAATGTGTATAGATCCAATGATATGGATATACATCCAATAAAGGACACAAACCACAAGCAAGATAAGTGACCTGAGCTCTCCTCTTTCAGTGTAAACATAAGCTAGAAATTACATAAATGTTTTAAAATGAATACACTTTTTAGAAGTTTCGTCATCCGAACTGGTTAGTGTTATGGCTGCGATTGAAAATGGGAGAAAAACGGAGTTTCGTACTCTTATTAAACATTTTCATTCGAAGGGCTGGACTGCCGCATACGTCAAAATTGAATTGGATGAACTTAACGTGGACTCTGCACCAACATTGAAGACCGTTTACTTTTGGATCAATCAATTTAAACGTGGTCGTAGAAGCAACGGTGATGAATCGCGCTCTCGTCGCCCAGTGTAGGTCATCACACAGGAAACCGTTGAAAACATCCACTATCTGGTTATACAAGACCACCGAATCAAAATTTGTGAGATTGCTGAAGCTGTAAGCATCTGAACTGATCCAAATGATAGCCACTGTATTGTACGATTCTCAAGGAATACTCGTCATAGACTGATTGGAAAAAGCCAGAACCATAACTGGAGCCTATTATGCTTCATTGTTGGATCATTTGCAACATGAGATGACTAAAAAGAGACCGAGATTGAAACGCAAAGGTGCTCTTTCACCAGGATACTGCACCATCGCACACATGAGCAGTTGCAATGACGAAAGTTCAACATTTGGATTTTGAATTGGTTCCTCATCCACCTTATTCACCAGACTTAACCCCAAGTCTCTTCTTCCTGTTTCCAAACTTGATAATTTGGTTTGGTGTTAAGAAATATTCATCAAATGAAGAAGTGATAGTCACCTTCAACGAGTATTTTGCAGATCTTGATGGAACCTACTTTTCCGACGGGACGAAAAAGCTGTAACATCGCTGGACCAAGTGAATAACCATCAATGGACACTATGTCGAGAAATAAAGTGATATCTTCATGGAAAAAAAATTGTCGATCTTCACCAGACCTGCCAAACGACCCTCGTAGTTGTCAAATGTTAAAAGCCGAGTGCCTGTACACTGGCCTCGAACTTCCATTCTCATCGCGAGAAACAACTGAATATCGACAGCAGTTTAACAGAGTAACAAAATACTGAAAAATTGTAGTCAATTATAACCGATACCTCGGAAGTGGCTGATATCAGAGTGAGGTTATTGAAAATAAATTTTCATTTTTAAGGAGTTCCAGAATCTACTACATTTTTATCTATCTCATATGGCTTACACGTTAACACAAAATTATAGAAAGTTGCATAAAGTATATATAATTAATGAAAATTAGAAGCTATAGCCAGAAAATTCAAAATAAACACTTTACTTGTGTTTTATCTTAAAAGAGAAAAGTATATGAACATAGTAGGATCCAGGTTAATATTAAAATCTAAATATGGCGCTGAAGGAATTCTAGAATGTCAAAAATCTAGATTGGTTGCCAAAGGATTTACACTATGCCCTGGAGTAGATTATGAAGAAACTTTAGCACCAGTCACTAAGCTGAGTTTTATAAGACTTATTCTTGATATAACAGTGGAAGAATAAATGGAGATAAACCAGCTAGATGCATCAACTGCTTTCTGAATGGAGAACTAGAAGAAAAAATATACGTGCAAGTTCCCAATTCACTTGAAAAATGTCTATGTGACATCATTGTTGAAGAGGCTGACAACACTCAGTCAACAATATATGCAAAAGCAAGAAAAATGTTGGAAGACCTAAAGAGCTGTAAAAGTGGAAGTCTGTTTTCTGAAACGAGCACTTTATGGCTTAAAACAAGCAGGAAGACAATGGTTTGTCAAACTACATTCTAAATTGAAAAGTTTAGGCTTAAAAGCTTCTCATGCAGACCCTTGTGTATATACAGTTGGAACAGGGGGAGAAAAAGTTCTATTAGCTCTATACGTCGATGACATCCTGATTGCCTCATCAAACAAATTGAATGTGAGCAACCTCAATAAGTATCTGATGGAAACATTACGGATGAGAGACCTTGGGCATTTAAAATACTGTCTTGGCATTGAATTCAAGAGAACATGTGGTAAAGTTGAAACCTGTCAATCCAGGTACATAGAAAATCTGCTCAAGCGTTACAAGTTAACAGATAGTAAACCCTCAAATACACAGATGGAAGTTGGTCTAAAACTAACCAAAAATGAAGGAAAAGAAGAAAACTTTCCCTACCAGAACCTTATTGGAAGCCTTATGTACTTATCTGTAGCAACAAGACCAGATATCACTCATGCTGTAAGTTATCTTAATCAGTTCAATCAATGTTATGGTAAACAACATTGGACAGCTGCCAAAAATGGTTCTACAGTACTTAAAAGGAACCAAGGAGCTTAGTTTATGTTTCACCAGAACTGGCAAGCCCATAATTGGTTACACTGATGTAAACTGGGGATCCTGCCCAGTGGACTACAAATCATACACTTGCTACTGTTTCAAATTTTCTGGTTCAGTCATCAGTTGGGAATCTAGAAAGCAAAGAACAACAGGCCTATCAACTGCGGAAGCAGAATATATGTCTATGACCGATGCTGCAAGAGAGGTACTTCATTTAAAACAACTTGCAAATGATTTTTAACTAAAATACAGTCATATATTAATCCTAAATGATAATCAGGCTGCCAAGAATCTAGCAGAAAATACAATAATTGGTTCTCCTTCAAAACATATAAGCATTAGGGAGCACTTCATAAGGGAAACTGTGATGTGAGTAAACATCAAGATTGCCTACTGCAAAACAGAAGAGATGGATGCAGACATTCTCACCAAAGCCGTGTGTGTATCAAATTTTGTTATGTACAGAAACCACTTGGGACTTAAATAAAAACATTTTATTTTCTTCTTCTTCTTGTTCGTGACGGGGAATGTTGGCAAGTAAAGACATTATAAACTCTCAAGGACTCAGTTTGTTAATGTTGTGTAACCTGTTTTATAGTGAACAATTGACAAGCTGTAGTTTTAATGTTATCAAGTTGCACATACTCAAAATGTTGGCTTCACCTCATCATTATTACTGTACCTTTATATATGTGTAATTGTGTACAATATGTGATTCACTACTAAATAAATACAACAAACTTACCTTAACATTAATGAGAATATGATAGTTGTACCAATCCATTTGTTGGTCCATTTATTTCTGAGCTGTTCTTTCCCACATATCTCAACAAAAATAATTGTATGTATTAAGATGATTAGGTTACTATATCAAGATGTTTAAAGCACCTGTTTCATGAAACAATGGACTTGACAAATTGTAACTTTATCTTTGATGAAAATCCATTATTTATTTTAGTTAACAGTTCTAAACTATAAGGTTCTACCATTTTATCAAGTAATGCAGGGATAATTTGTGAAAACCAGCGGTTAACATCCAGTCAGATTTAAACATGATAAAATAATCAATAAACTTTTACCATCTTTGATGCACCATAAATGACTGTCAAGTAAAGCCAGTATTTTCCCATGGTATAGTATTGATGGAGATTGGTGCTTCTAAATCCCCATCCTTTTTTTTCAGGACCCTAGTTATGTTCAGGCTGGTTGTTTTAAGAACTGGAAGATTTTGGACTTTTTCCTTGTTTAAAGGAATGGTATTTACAGTAAACCTCCATAAATGTTTAAATCTCAGGGGACATAATCTGAATGAACACTTAAAAAAGGTGGTACTGTTAACAAACATGATAATAGATCATGAGTCAGTGATATTATTTAGCAAGTCATTTAAAAGGCAAAAAGAAATGGCCACTATACAGATCCTTGTGGTACTCAAAGTTAAACCTGAGAACAATCAGATAAGTAAATTTCCACATATGTCAACGTCCTTTGAGGAATGATTAAGTTAATTTGGAGTGAATACTACAGGAACCATAATATTAAAACTTTGCTTAATAATCCATTATGAGTAATGCAGTCAAAATTAATTGCTTAGATAAGAAGTGGTAATGTATGCAAGTCTTCCACTCCTGAAAGCCAAGAGACCTTCAGGGATCAGATGGCCCAGGGTTTAGGAGATTTCTGTGGCAACTTTTTTTGCAGAAGTTGGTTAGAATGTTTACAAATGTTATGTATATTGGCTGCAATACAAAAAGCAATATGGGCAGAAGACATCTGCCTTTACAGTCTACCAGTACAAATATACAGTTTTAGTTAGATGATGCGGTAACTCTCAAAATATGTGGAAAAGACTGGACGAGTTCATTTTCTGTTGTTAGGGGAGGAAATGCCAGTTCTAATTCCGAGATGCACATATAAACATATCAAGAAGTTGATAACATAAAATTGAAATTCTTTAGGCCTATCTCCATGTTATAAAATTCAAGTGGATGAGCATTACATAATATTAATTAGTGTTATTAATTGTGTGTACATGATTTTTATGTGCACTTGCAAAAGCATTTACTTCTTTAATTATTTTCATATTTTAACACCTGAAAATGTTATTAATGGTGAGTAAACTAAAAGAAAATATTCTACATTTACAGATTTGGAAGTGAGCAATATGTAGAATTCAATGACAAGGTATGCACAGTTTGGTGCAGTCTATACTAAAATGTTGAGAAGTGTAGCTGAGGCTACATGTGTGTTGGAAAGAAGCATTAGAAAAATAACTAAGGAGAGCAGGGATGTGCATTTCAGTTCTACTTCTATTTCATGAACCACTGGAAAACCTGAAAGATTACCTTACAAAGTTTCAGTGAGAACATAGTTTGCCGAATGGGCAAAGAATGATACAAACTGAGAAAATAAAAATAACTTAAGTTATATGAAAAGTAAAAATATTACATAGATTTGATGGAACTGTAGCTATGCTAAGAAGAAGACTTCTAAAGGTGGGCTTCAAGTGGAGGAAGACTAGAAACAACTGAAGGGTTTTAGTGTAGTACCATCCATTATCTCAGTATATAGGGCAATACGAAAATGAAGGCCATTCCATTATATACATGAATGAACTTAATTCATACTTCCCATACCTCAACACATGGTTGGAGTGATAGAGCTTCTGGCTCTCAAGGCCAATGACATATATTCATTCATGCTGAAGGGGAACAGGGATTATCCCTAATGCATTTTTATAATTTAAGATTCATCAAAAGCTGACATGACTGAAGGAGTGACTTATAACCCAACCTCCCTCCAACTTCTGTACTAGTGGAGGATATAATGTTCCTTACTATAATATTCAACCTCATAAAATAGCCACTTCCAGATCCAAAAGAGATGTAAGAGACTGACTTAGGTAAAACCTTCCAACAGAACAGTTCCATGTCATTAACATCTCTACTGTTCTTAATCCTGAAATTTACAACTTAATTATTCCTTTAAAATCTACACAAACCACCTATGTACAGTACAGGATTGGCAAGAATGATGCAGATACATGAAGAAAATTGAAGCAGAATATATGCTGAAAGAAGGATTAGGGGAGATGCACCCAATACCGTACACCTAAGGTTTTTTCAAAATTTAAAGAAACTGCAATGGAGAATAAGTAGCGTGTTACTATTATCATGAAGCTAATAACATACAAAAACAGCATTAGTAATGAACATTCATCAACGTGAGTCATGTTGACTTTTAATAACTAAAGTAAATATTAGTGATAAATGCGCATCTCAAAAAGTGTTTCCCAGTACCGGACAGACGTAAATAAATACATATTTCTAAATAAAGGAAGAGGAACTGCATAATAAATCACAAGATAATTATTCTTATCATAATTTTTGTATTTTCGAGATAAAAACAGAACACACTAACATGATAATATTTTTCAAAACGTTCTCTAGAGATTATCACAGCAAAATATACATGTCTTAGAACTAATGAAACATATTTTTTAAACAGTGATCACATCTATAAAAATCAATGTTCTCTTGCCCTGTGCATTTAATATGTGTCCAACCCTTGCATGATACACTAATTACACTGAACCCAAGCCTCGTCAGTGATTTTTAAGCAAATGATACACTCTGTTAGGTCAGTTCAATCGACACTGGTTTTGGTTACAAATTTTAATTTTCTTTTATTCTTCTAAGGCTCTTCACTATTTCCAGCTTCTGTTGGCACAAAGTTTAGAGCTAGGTTCTCTAATTATAGTTTAATTAATGCTAGTCTTACATCCCTTTGCTACTGGTTTGTTCTTCTGTTTTTGTGCCTTTTCCTGCAACATCAACTTATACTGAGTCAATGTTAATGTTTCAGCAATATACATTGCTACTCCCAGGCTCATTGATCTTTCTATCACATTCTTTACTGCTTGTTTCATATTTTCTTTTAACAATTTTCCTTTCTTTTTGGCCTCCATTTTGTCAGAATCCATATAAATAACAATTAAACTAATGTCAGTGCAAGTTCAGGGAATAAAAATATACCCTCGCGTACGGTACTGGCAAAATTGCTATTGTACGGTACTGAACAACTCACATGTACGTATATATAATGTCATAGCACGGCCCGATTCTTTTAAACCAACACTGTATTTTGTGTTTGTTTAGTCTACTTAATACCAAATAGTATGAGTACAAATACTTAATTAGTTCTTCACTGGACAAGGCAGCAGCAATGTCAGCAAGTTATTAGCAGCACAGCTCCACTTCACTACATGACTTCTCTGAACAATAACTTCTGGTTCCACGGTCAAAGAGGAGGGAAAGCTTTCCATTGGTAATGAAGATAGTTGTTTGTCTAAATAAACACCATGAGTTTCTACTATCGGCAACTACGAGATACTGACACCATGCAGTACTGGGCACTGTGCGGTACTGGGCGCATCTCCCCTATATGACATGGGGCAGCAAAGAGTAATTCACTTGGTAGAGGACGACACTTATTCTTTTACAGATTCAAGATGAAGGCAAGTTTCAAAACAGAGGAAGCAATAAGAGATGAAGTGGCCACTTAATATGTGTAAAATACAAATTTGAACTGCAGTAGCACATAGTACATGAAACGAGTCTCAAGGTAAGAGTGCAAGCAGATCTCATGTGCAGTGAGATAAGAAAGTTAGCGCACATTTACATGTTTCCCCGACTACACTATTCCCTTCTCCTTCACTGCACCTCCCACTGCTACCTCATGTGAATCAAACTATACTGGTGAAGATTCAGATCTTTGTAAACTTTCTCATGCTACATGTTCAAAAGTTTGTACATTAATTCAAGAACAAATACTGCTTATACAATTATTGGAAATTACAAATGTTACCTAGGAAAGCAGTGGTTATAAAAAATCTGCTGAAGGTGTTCTTCAAGTCAAGTACTAACTAGAACTACAGATTGGAGGAAGAATTAACCTTTTAGTGATGTAACGTTTGTGAAGAAATGATTGTCGCAACTGAAAAGTTTTGCATGGAACAACTGAAATCTTCTGTTACCTTGTCCTTTGTCAAACACAAGATATTGGTGGTGACTTCAAAAGGCAGTTACTCTATATGTGCAATAGACTGAGAAAATTGTACTAGCCAGTGGTGAATCACAGATATATGTAAACAGTTCAATTTGACTTCTGCATTAGAGTTGTTAACAGTGACCTTCAAATTACACAGGAATTGCTAGATATTGTACCACTTAAGCTTTGTCTTGAACAAGATATGTTGCATCAGCTACTTGCAGCAACAATGTAGGACTTGTGTAAGTTGTCCAAAAAAATGAAAGTACCAAATATCCAAGATGTCACATCAATTCATTGCATTATTCACACAGAAAATAACGTTCCTAAAAGCATGTTATGGATGTAGTCATAAAAACTGTTAGTTGTATAAAATCCAGAGCACTAAATCATCATATATTTCAATCCCCTCTAAAAGACATTAAGGTGATAACAAAGATTTACCATATACTTCACTACAGTGGATTGACTAAGCTGTGTTAAGGTATTGATACAGACTGCCTTTATCATGAATATTCATCATAAGTCAGTTCCAGTACTACAACATGGTAAATGAGTATATAATTTAGCATTCCTTGCAGACGTCAGTCTTTTTAATAATTTACACATTTTCAGGGTAGAGGATATGCTGTTATACATCTGTGTGATGCTATAACAGCTTTTAAGCACAAAATGTATTCAGCCAAAGCCAAAATGTCACCGACATGTATTTAGCAAGCGTAACATCTGTGGAAGGTTAATTTCAATCAGGGGATGCTAATAAATATTCAGGAGTATTGGGACAGTTAGAAAAGCAGTTTGAATAATGGTTTCAGGGCATTACCACATTTAAATTCAAATTTTTGTTACACCATTTGCACGTGATTTCAACAGTGGTAAAAAATGAATAGCAGCCAGAACTAAATAATTGGAAAATCATACTGAACTAAGGGATATACTTAAAAAGGAGCCTGCTGCAGTTCTACTCACATATCCAGAGAAAAGGATTCTCCAGACTGCACAGTCATACTACAAAACTTGGTGGAATGTTTGTCTCTAATTGCTTGTGGTGAGATATTATCATTAATGAAAGTAGTTAAATCTTGTTATGGAAAGAGGTTATTGGATGAGTACCTCAAAGGGGTATTACCACTTATTTGTATGCAGAGCATGTTACCAAACATTGAAAGACTCCCATTAAAAATAGTATAGAAATTATTCTAGACACAAAGAAACAAGATATTTATTTTTTTTAGTAAAATATTATAATTTACTTCATAATATAATGTAAAGGTACCTAGAAGAATGGTTATAGTTTAGCCTTTTTCTCTCCGAATTAAATTTGTATAAAGTTAAATAATTGCTTTCCTAACATATATGGTGAGTACTGTACTTTACAAGAGTACAGTATAACACAAAGCGTTATGCATAGATATAATTCTCAACACATATGCAGTCAGATAAGTACACTTTATTATGCGTATTGTGTTTCCCTTCCACTTCAAATATCTGCCACTGCACTGACTCATCCCCTTCCAATTCTGTACTGTTTGCAAAAGAGACTGACACTGTGATTTAATGCATTGCAGACTCCACTGAAAGGTATATTTTATTAAAACTACATGAATATAACTGTATGAATCTTTTGAGAATATTAACGTCTTTTCATACCTGCTTATTATCATTCATATGCATATATGAATCATATATAACCAGCAATATTAAAACATATTCTCATTCACTCTGAAGTTAAATGAGTTATTCTTAAAAAAATCACTTTGGGAACACAGATGTGATCCCTAATTCATGGATACAAAATATCACATATCACTTTTACAAATACATGGTACTGCAACTTTTATTGCATTTTTGAGCTTAGCATCGTAATAGGAGCTGCCTACTCTTATATATATATATATATATATATATATATATATATATATATATATATATATATATATATATAGGCTTTTCTTTTAATTTACATCCTTCAAAATTAAAACATTAAGAGAATGAATGAAATGGGTGAAGTGGTGCTCAAATAAGCCCAGGATCCATAGAGCTTAGAGTTAACCAATGTTCATCTTTTCCGGATAAGAGAAAACCCTGGTAAAAGCCTTATCCATAAAACTTACCCTGGCCAAGCAGAATTGGGACTTCTTGAACCTGAGGCAGACACTATCACCTAAGCTACAGAGGTGTGCATATTTAGGCTTGACTGTATGTTGATATTACTTTTGTCTGGACTGCATCAAATAAAGCTATACATAGAACAGTCCATTCTGAAAGTCGTGGCATTACAAGGAATCTGATATGCTTAAGTTATGGTTTATGCTCTTAATATTCTTTAGGAACATTGCCTTTAAATGGCTGACAAACTTTCAAACATCTTCCTGATTAACATCAATGAACCTAAACTCCTCTAGAGATTTTATCCAATGGATAAAATTGAGCATCGACAGCCCAGGAATAGTACTAAATTGTCAGTTCTCACTGCAGATGGTGCCTAGTGCCATTCTATGTATAATGGTGTAAGCTGATTATATATATTTTACTATCAAAATTAGGTTAATATAAAAGACAACTAGATGTAACCTAAACTTCAGTTATGATTTTTACATAAAATAAATACTCCTTAAAAAAAGTAATGTGGTATTATTATTCAATAGAAGATTGCAGGCGATAATGCCGTGGTCCACTGGGCTTCCTCATCTCTCTCCCAGATATTATGTATTATTACTTATGTGGGAAGTGCTGAATTATTATTCAAATTGCAGTGTAACAGTAAAGGTGTGCTGTAATGGTAAAGTTAGTAGCATTTACGCTACTTTTGGGCTTGGCGGAATAATGCCCAAACAGTGCCTTATATTCATGGGTAAATAAATGAACCAAGTGAAGGTAAAGGTGAACAAGCTGGTCACAACATTGATGTGCATCATTTTAAATTTGTTCCTTTAAAGTGTAAATAAATCAAAAGTATTCCTTTCCAATGCAAGTTACACTTTATCTGTCCTAATGCCTCAAAGTTAATGAATAAAGCAGGTGTGGATAACCACAGGAATAGTGTGATAATGATCGACCTATGACATTATTACTGCACATTGCTGTAAATATTTTCTATTGTAAATGTGAAGCTTATTATAAGTTATTTCTGCATGAACAAGGGCGGAGGGAATGTTCCTCATGCATGTGGATAGCAAGCATTACAACGTCTGGAAATCTGATGTCAGGGCACAGTCACCAAGAGATTAGAGTGTAATGATCAGAGGGGTAGCACTGTGATGGTATGGGGACCTTGCTAGCTCACGATTGCCAAATATATCTCTAGACACTATGTGAATATGAACAAGTCAAATAGTGCCAAATTTATCACAATTGCTGTGCACTGTTGTGAATTCGACCGTTTTAAATATGAATAACTTAACATTTACTCCTTTCGCCTGATACTTATCATTTCTCTGTTCCAGTGCTATAAAATAAAGAAGTAATACATTTCTGGATACTGTGTCAAGTGAGAACAGTTAAATTATGACAATTATATAACATCATAAATGCGCACCACTCTGAAGATTATCATATTCGAATAGAAAAAGAGTTACAGTTCTTTTGTTTAACATCCTCCCAACCCCTTGCCATCCACATGAATAACATGGATCGAAAATGAGTGTGGGACCTGACGCTATTGTACAGTTGGGGGAGG
This sequence comes from Mantis religiosa, assembly GCA_030765055.1. Taxonomy (NCBI): domain Eukaryota; kingdom Metazoa; phylum Arthropoda; class Insecta; order Mantodea; family Mantidae; genus Mantis; species Mantis religiosa. Next base: position 768 of record JAUKNK010001497.1, on the reverse strand, counting down.
TGTGATGTACTTCAGGTACTGGCTTGTTCACCATCACTAAAATGAAAAAACAAGCAATACAAATTCCAAAGAAATAAAATAAGTTATGATTTTAAATGAAATCTTCCTTAAATCACAGTACTGAATCTGGATAATAAAAATTCCTTACCTAGGGTAACCCGTCGAATGTAAAATTCTATCACTTTCTGGGGCCATTTTTAATAGGCCGTGTTTGTTGGTATCAAAAAATTTCTTTCTATACCTTTAAACCTAGTGAGAAGCCAGAGTTCCCTGATAACTTTTGTTAAACATATAATACGCTATGGTTCCAGGGACACTCGGCTACTGCTCAATATACTCTCAGACTTCTTTGCCTCTGAATTGGAAGCCAACACGCCATTCTCTTCTTTCTGCACCTGGACACATTTATTTACAGTTTCCTCACTCATTTTGTGATATATCTTATTCCTGCGATTCTTAAATGTTTTCCTACTGTGAAAACTGAGCCTTCTGTAACTCAGTTTCCAGTTCTCATTGTACAAGCATTCCCTCATACACATAGCATAATCAGAGGTTGATTTTTTGTTCAGCAGAGAATGGAGCAGTTATAGCATAAGGCATCACTGAAATATCTATGTAACTGAAACCCAGTGATAGGTTGGCAGCAGTAATTCTTTCCCTTTCAGTAATCAATATGTATTTGTCGCCTAAGCTTAACGTTTTCCATATAAACTACCACTAAAAACTCAGTAGTGTATTATTTGTGCTCTTTAGGCCTTTTAATTAATA
>JAUKNK010001496.1:0-24022 GCA_030765055.1 Mantis religiosa | reverse complement strand
CCACCTGACATTCGACTTTCAGAATAAGGGAAAACCCCTAAAAAGCTGACGCAGGTAACTCACCCTAATCGAGACTCAAAATCGGGACCTCGTGAACGTGTGGCAGACACGTTGCCATCTACGCCTCCGAAGCGGGCTATGCTTATTCTATTTAAAACTTGTCATAGTTATTCATAAAATTTTCGGAAAACATACAAAATAGAAATGAAAAGGTAATAATAATGGCGGCAGTTGGCGGCTGATTGAGGCTCATCACGTACGTCATACGTGTATTTGTCCTAGACGGACTTAACCACTTAATGACTGGATATGTGTGGTTTTATAGTGTAGCGTGTTTAGTTTAGGTGGATGAAAGAAGGGGGTTAGCCGTAGCACCTCAACGGTTGCCGACTCGGCAATTTATTTATCTTAGAATAATTATCAATCTAATTCTCATGTAGGTATAATTTTCAAGTTGTAATATCAACTTTATTGTTACCAGTTGTGCCGCATGCCATGCGGGGAAGCCGGTAGAGCTTGAAGCGGCATTCTGTTGGTTGGTAGTTCACAAGCGACCTAACCAGGGCGCTCTAATTTTGAGGCAAACTCGCGTAGAATTATATGGTCCGGCGTCTAATGACATCTTACACATACTGGGGAGATGAGACTTCATGAAGGTTCCTCTCGGGAAAGCACCAGTATACAGAATTGATATCTCTAGGACATCTATTCTGTACACGTTGAAGCTGTACCTGTTTGGATCCTGCGGCCATGCCCAAGTTCTCGCACGCATAAAGCTCTACAGGAAAAATCAAACCTGAAAAAAACGCAACTTTATAGTGGTGTTGGCATCCCTGACCGCATCATGGGGTATAACGAAGCCGAAGACTCCTATGCCCGAAGTGTCAACTGCTGGATGTGACACGCAAAAGTAAGGCCCATGTCCAGCTTTACCCTCATATAGGTGTGAGATTTTTCCAACCCTATCCTTCGATCAGAATAATTAAAGGAGGGCAGATTGGTGGGAAAGCGGCGCTTGGTGAAAAGTATGGCAGGAGCCAGGAGACGAGTTGCAAATGTGCAGGTCAGACGGCAATTAGTCACCGGTCTGTTTATCATGTGTATGGACATTTAAAATGTATCGCCTTCAAGTTGAAAACTGCTAGACGTATAGTGATTTCAAAGCGAATTCTTTTGTTTATTTACGTGTGCAGAAGCCACGTGATTGTATGGGTGTGTGTTACGTCATTCTGCTGAGACCAGAATTTTACAAGATCCTTTCTAGGGAAATAAGGAGCCTTTCGAATGTCTGCAACATGGACTTTTAATCTTACGAACCCACATAGTAACAGTATTTTACCGCGGCATCTATCCAGCACTGCAATACGCCGCGAAACCTGGAACCAGACCTGAAAAATGGCTACGAAGGCGAATATAGACGAAGTGTTCGACAGGAAACCATACCTAAATTCTCACACCAACAGGAGTGGCTGGTCCACGAAAACAGAATGCGAGAACTCCTTAATGTGAATCTCGTGCGTTATCATTGAGCCATATCGCTCGCAAGAGTATAACATAGAATGGTGTCTTCTTTTCAAAAGTATGAAGTAAATGTGCGTGAATAGTTTAAAGGCAATGGTTTGGACAGAACAGTGTGCTTTACTATTGGAATTCCTTTAATATATTTGTTGTTTTCTTTTGTTGGCTCTCTCTCTCGCTCTCTCTCTCTCTCTCTCTCTCTCTCTCTCTCTCTCTCTCTCTCTCTCTCTCTCTCTCTCTCTCTCTCTCTCTCTCTCTCTCTCTCTCTCTCTCTCTCTCTCTCTCTCTGATAGCTTAGGTCTCACTTAAAGAATGTATATTTTCATTTTCTAGCTGCTTAAGCAAATGGGGAGAAACTTATGATGGTGGAAATAATCTGTCCGTAGTCTGAGTAGAAGGGTTAGCAAAAGCTGTCCCTCTTGGACTCTGAATTTGAAGAATAATATCGTTCAAGAAATTAAATGTGCCCTTCCTCGGGGCAGTGTTATTCCGGCGTTCCTTTGCTAGATGTTATGGAAATTCAATTGACCATATTCGTATATGTATATGCTGTGGTCACCATTTTAACTTGATAACAGCTTCAAAGATGTCTGCGGCTATATTAAGCCACTATTTTCTAAGTAACACAAATTAAGTAGCAATTCTGTTGCATCTGAGCTATTAATTACATGGCGCTGGAAACCAACCAAGAAGGCGGAAAATCATTAGAATTATAAATTTACTGTCCGGCCGCTGTATCTCCGGCTCTGATATTTAGTGACTGCAGGAGGTGGAGGGGGAAGGTTAATATTACCAACATATAATAATGAGTAATTGAAAACATATCGTCAGAATTATCTTTATAATGAGAGTATAGGACTCTTATTAGCTTCAAAACATTGAAATACAACTTGTAATTTCATTATCATGCAAGATATTCTTTACAACATCACTCTATTCAAATATTTCGTTCACACTTTTCACGCACACCAACTGCTTCTGTTGGTGATACTGGGAGTCTGTACATCCGGTGTCGTGGTCAGGAAGTTAAAACTGTCTGCTAGCGCCAATCAGCTGCTGGGCGTGGCTTGCAAATCCAGCACCGTGTTGCCGCTGCAATTTTGTGTGGTACACTTGTCTTTTAGTTGCTTTTGGATCCCGCGCTGGTGGTTTGTTTAAGTTTTTGTGCGTGCGTGAATTCCTATTTCTAGCGTCTGTAAGTCTTATTATTATTGCTATTATAGTAATATGGCTACTGGTTCGTCAGAATTCAAGAGAAAAATGGGCTCTTATAAGAGCCAAAGCCGTGAATTTATATTCAGGCTACGTGAGTACTTCGAGAAGGAGCGGGACAATGATGGACCTCTACTACATGTTACAAAGGTGCTGGACAGAGTTTGTGATGCCTTGAAGGTGGGAGAAACCACCGTGAAGAATGTGAGCAAGGAAAAGTGCCCAGCCGATTTAAGTTCTCCGTCTGCAGTTCTGCGTACACCGGGAAAGCAAAGGCAACGAGGCAGCCTTAAAACTTCACTTGATGCTTTTCAAAAGAATGCTATAAGGCGAGATGTATATCAATATTATATGAGAAAGGAATTTCCCACTCGTGCGAAGTTGCTGTGTTCTTTAAAGGAAGCTGGCTTATTCTATGGCGGAAAAACCAGCCTAAGTAAAATACTGAATGAACTAGGTTTTCAGTTTAAAACTTTTTCTGGGAGGAAAGCTGTAATGGAAAGAAGTGACATAGTTGCATGGAGAGGCAGATTTTTGCGGGAAATTCTAAAAAGCAATCCCGAAAAGGTGGTACGGCTTGATGAAACGTGGGTAAATGCAGAACACACTAAGACAAAGGCATGGACAGATGACACTATTGCAGACACAATGAAAGTGCCAGTTGGAAAAGGAAGCAGATTGATTTTGCTCCATACTGGTGGTGTACGTGGTTTTATTCCAGGAGTAATGCTCTTATTCAGATCAAAGAGCACGCGTGATTATCACAAAGAAATGAATGGAGATACATTCAAGAACTGGTTCCAAGAATCTCCTCTGCCAAAGATCAGTGCCAAAAACAATTATTGCTATGGACAATGCGCCATACCATTCAGTTCAATTAAACAAAGCACTGACAATGTGCGACAGGAAAAGCGTCATTTTGCAGTGGTTGGAGAACAAAAACATACCTGGAGCGTCCGGAGAAATGACGAAAGCAGAACTCCTGCAAATTGTAAAACTTTACAAGCGACGTTTCTGCACTCATGAAATAGACAGTATTGCTGCTGCTCACGGTCACATTGTAATCAGGCTCCCTCCCCATCACTGTCATTTCAATGCCATTGAACTGATTTGTCCACAAGTGAAAGGTTATGTTGCAGAACATAACACAACATTCCGCATTTGTTCAGCTATTAGTGCAAAATGGTGTAAACAAATGACCCAGGATAACTGGAAAGGTGCCGTGGATCATACTTGGAAACTTTTAATACAAGCCAAGGACGACGACGGCATTGTGGAAACACGTGTGGAGGAGCTAATAATTTCATTCAGTGAATATGACGTCAGCAGCGACCCCAGTGATGAAGCCGCGATGAGTGAAGATGATGAAGATATGGATATTTATGAGGATTGCGGTGTCTTCCCACTGGACTGAATGTAAGTTGTTTAACAGCCAATTTCAGTAAACGTAGATTTTTGTTATTTCTTTTCCGGTAAATGGTATGGTATATTGTCTCCATATGTAACTATTCTGGGATCATGTATATACACATTGTCCACGTTCATTTACGAAGTTACGATTTGCAAATGCGTGAAATATTTAAAATACACACGTTCCTCTGCTTGAAATTCCCGCTAAAGAACTGGCAACAGCGCGCTTCCCATTCTCGAGAACTGTCAGAGCCGGAGATAGAGCGGCCCGACAGTACAAGAAACAATACCTAATTTGTGTATAAGCTACGTTCCATTAACTCATATTTATTATCATATTACAGATTTTTATTATTTCAGCCATGCTATCATGCTGTACCGAAGCACTCTCACCGTGTGTAACTAATAAACATTTTAACAAAATACAACATTCATGCATAGCGAAAGACCTTGATTTGTAATCTCTTCAGGGTTCTTCCTGTCTCACACTCAAATATTTGTACATTCAATGTTGCGGCTGTGTACATTTGAGGTATTAAATTATAGAACACGCTGTAATTCTAGACAAATCTAGAGAACATAAATACATATCTATTAAAACTTTATATATTATTGTAGTTCTTCCTGTCCATTATAACATATGACAGTTAGCGCAATCTCTGGGGTAAACATGCAGTTAAATTTAACTTTCGTATCTTCTGAGACATTTAGCCCTTCCTTGCGGAAAACCGGTATTAACGAAAATTATCTCGTGTGTAATATTTGTTTATATAACTTTCGTATCTTCTGAGACATTTAGCCCTTCCTTGCGGAAAACCGGTATTAACGAAAATTATCTCGTGTGTAATGTTTGTTTATAATAGTAAGCTAAGGTGTTACACACATACTACTTTCTCAATTCACTTGTCTCTCTTATTCCAAATATAACGTTTGCGCTTATAGAGATACTTTCAAAGCCCATTATATTGTAGATATAATTTTTACATAGTCTGATTGTTAGAAATATTGTCCAACTTATTCTGTGTTTCAAGCATCACGCTTTTCTATGAAACTTTAAGAAAAACCGGAAGGCGGGCCGACGCTTTTCAAACATAAATGATACTGGAAAATTGAAAATAAGTTCCAGTATATGGCAAGCACCAAAATGAAACTGTAGTTCCATATTTATTATATTATTTAATTACATTAGAGTTATAAATTTCTCAGAAAGGCCTCAGTTTTAGACGGTAGTTTGGGAACACAGGGGACTGTTGTCGCCTGCAAAAGGATAGTGTGTATCGTAGCCGAATTTAACAGAGTGTGTGTGTGTTTGTGGTGAGGATTAAGAGGATAAGATGTTTCACAATCAAATTTCAGTACCATAAGCAACACCACCAAGTAGCATGGCACAGGTTGGTAGAACCTGATAACTAAAAGTGCTTGTAAAATAGACACCAACTCACTTTACCAATATAACCTCATTCAAATTTATGTGATTGTGCGAAATTCTGGAGCTGCTCTTTGAAAAGAGGTCGCTAACAGATAGGAAAGGTGAATTCGTTCGAAGATTATATACATGATTATGGGACAAGAGAAACAACAATCCCTTAGCACAACAATAGTGATATAGCTAGCAAAGTCAAAGAAAAAAACTTCTGGAACTTTATACTCTTATGGCTGACAACAGGTAAACATTTTCGAGGGAGTTCTCTTTAGGTTTAGTCTTACATTAAAATGTGCTTGAACACCTTTGCTGGTCATCCGTGGAGTTGCTGAATTTTTTATATAATACAAATTTGGTATTTACCCAACTTTCCAGATTTGGTTTTTGCTGAATATAACGTTTTTTTTTTTTTGTTTTGGATTCAGGTGATCAGAAAACAGGTATCTGTGGCACAATTTGTGCAATGAATTTCTTTATAGAATGCAAGTACTCATCTACCTACTATGTGCGACGTGTAAAGAGATTGTTATTTTAAACCAAAAATAAAGCTCAAAGAAGAAAACTGTGTACAAACCTGCAGTACAAATTTCCTGCGTGTTTTCCACGACCACAGCGACACGCGGTGGAAGTCTGAGCAAACAGTAAGTACGCGTAGCGTATTACAGATGTGCGCAGTTTGGAATTGCTCTAGATATAATAGTTTGCCTTAGTAATTATTAGTATTTTCTATAACTTGAGAATAATAATGAGTGCTTTATGTAAAGTATATCCTAATTGTAAGCGTGAGGAGGTTGTAGCTATATTGCATACAAAATCCATGCAGGACGACAAGAATTATTGCGTCTTAAATGTAAAGTCTACAAAAGCATATATCAGAGGAACGAGTTTAGATTGTACTGTTTTCGTACATTTTTTAATTTTCTCAATACGCTGTAAGTACCATTTGTTGTGATATAAAACCGACATTAGCTGCAAAAGAGCTGAGATTTCCACAAGTGATACCCCGATCTGGGTATAGAGCACCTGTATACATTTAAGGTTCAGGTCAGCGGCGGCAAGATTAGCATCTTAGTGTAAAAGTTTTACCGCTGGTGTGAAATTTTGTTTCTTCCTTCCGTCAACACACAGGTGACGTGAAATGCATTGGCGGTCGTTCGGATTTTGGATGAACGCTGTTTTACGAGTTCATCAAATTCAGATTTTTGAGCCCAAGGTTTGGCTAGGAAAGTACTAACAGGGTTAATGACACTACGGCTAGATATTTTAACAAGATTTTTGTGTGGCATATTTTGTCTACCTCTTATAGATTACAGCTATGTGAACTATATCAGAATGAAAAGAACCTCTGAGAACAATCACTACAGATACAACTTATGTATTTCGTTTTTCATAAAAAATTATAAAGAGTTAGCACATTAATTAAAGTCACTAGATCTATTTTTTACAAAATTAAAAATTTTCAAGTAAAGTGTAGTTTGCCGTCATTACATTTTCTTGAAAATATTCACATGTCATCCTTTAAGATAATCATCCCACATACAAGTTTGGTACTTAACCGACCTGCAGTTTTGAATCCTATTTATATTCCAGATTCAGGTGGTTCCAATATATACAATTAAATCTGGACATTTAAATCTCCTAGGGAATGCAAATCTTCCTCTATCTAAGATGCATGTTCGTGGTACTGAATTTATTATAATAGCTAAAATAAATCGCAATGAAGAAAACCGGTAAAAATTGCCAGTTCAAATGTCCGCGTGTTTACTAAGTGACTGCGACCACAACGACACACACTGGAAATCTGATGAAACTCTAAGTACAAATAGGAAGTTTCAGTTGGGCCGCAGGTTGTAAGAGCAATGTAAATAGTAATGTATATTGTATATTAGGAATAGTTTGCAAGCGTTAGAATAGTAGTGCTCCGTTTTACTGCTAAACACGTGGTGAATATGAGCAGTAGTATTTGGAGCTGTATTGTATATAAAAATCAAAGTAGATCAAGAAAACTTGTGATTTGATAGAAAAATCTACGAACATTTGTACAAGTGTAACAGATTCTGCTATTATTACTATCTGTTCATTTATATTCGGGTCGATTTGTGAATATTTTATGAATATCTGTGACAAGTTTTAATAGAGTAAGCATAATTGTGATATTCATTTGTTACGGAGTAGTTCATGCCTCTCCAAATAAGGTGTCATCAAAGCAGTGGTTTAGCACTGTGCTCGAGTCCAACACAATCCGAACAACTCCCATTTGGGAGGGGTTGGTCTCTGCTACCAGGCTTGATCTACTGTACCTATTTACCCAGTGGGGCATCCCGGAAGGAAGGATGAGGCAAGAGGAAACTGAGGGCAGCCGACCCAAGTGGCCAGGACAGTTCAGACGGCAGGGTCCCCTCATTTCACTTGGATGGAAACCTCCCTCGGTAGGCCAGGACAGCGTACATTCCGCCTAATGTGGCCCGAAAGCGGTCCTAGTAACCGATTCAGAGACCAGCAACCGTCCTACCAGAGGAGGAAGTGGTTTACTCAGAGAATATCATCCTGCCATGCAGCGCTAAGATATCCGTCGGCACTTCTATTCTGAAAGAAGAAACAAGGTTGACTATGACTTTCAGTTTCTGATAGCCAACACATTTATCCTCACGGAAATGTGTAAACTAAAATACTGTATGGTATGTAACATATGTTTGTAAGCAACTTGACATATTTACAGTCACACTGCATTCTCAAATCACTCATTCACTATGGCTTATCTTTCCAAATATACCAAATTAAACATACCGTTTTACTGAAGTAGTCGCGGTGTCCATTTCTTTGCTCCTCCTACAGGTATACAGGATATATTCGATGACCCAGCGTCGTCTTTTCCACCACATATATCATTTTGTGGTCGCCTGGAATCCAACCCGGATTGTTTTTTTGACAGTTGAGTGGCGTCACTAATTAACGACGGTGCGGCAGTAATCTGGATAAATGCACAATATATTAGTGAAGGAGAACGGTTTTAAAATATTTATTTACAATTATGTGTAGAGGAAGTTATTAAGTAAACATATTTTAAGACGCTCCAATGCTTGATCTGACCACTGATGTCGATTCCACTTATTTAACTTTAGTTTGTCGTAACCAAACCGCCTTGGAGATACAGTAATCTATTGTTTTTGAAATATGCAAAGTTCTATTTTCCGCAGCGGTGAAAAGCAGTTTTTTGGTATTTTTATTGCTACTGAGGGAAAACATATTTCCCGGCAGAGAATCGGTAACTGATATATTGTCTCTCCGTAGTAGGTTTAAGTTTAGTCAATTCCACATATTAACTTTAGTTTTTCAAAACTCAACTGTTTAGCAGTTGCGTTTTTTATTTGCTTTTATGATAGTCAACGGTCCATTGTCTGAACTAAGGCAATGTTAGCTTTTGGAGTCTTTCATTTGTTTATTCAAAAGTGCGATAAAAGGACATTCGCGTATCAATCGACAGTCATGATACTCGTATCGCCTAAATATATAGTAGCAGTATGAATCTTGCTTCAAAAAATTTATAAATAATTATAGGTAATTTAAATCAGTGCATTTTCCTTGGAGAGAATCGGTAAGTGAAATATTCTCTCGCATTAAGGAGCAGCTTTAATTTAGGATTACTGTGGAGCTAATTCGACGGTGCGACCAGCCTTGACCTCGTGTACCTATGCCCCAAATGGGGCATCCCCGTGAGTAAGGACGAGGAAACAGGGTGGCCGCCCCAAGATGCGAGGACAGAACAGAGGGCACAGTCCTTTCATTTTTACTTAAATGGTAACCTACTCAATTACAACAACCCTCCCTCCAAGGACAACAGACATTCTTTCCGTACAAATATTGAAGATGAAACGGAGGGACAGAAATATCTGGAGATGTAATTCACAATTCTAGCATTTGCCAGGGAGTAACCCCGAAACAACCCATGCGTTAGGTAAGTCGGCCACGGGAATCGAACCCGAACCTAGTGAATGCAGGTCACAGATAAAACCTCCTGACACATTGCGCTAAATATCTCGTATCTGAAATATGTTTATAAGTAACCTAAGGTACTATGATCACACTACATTCTCGTATAAATCCTCCACATTCCTAACTTAACATACAGGCCTAAGGAAGTAATTATAATCCGCTGTAGATAAAACTTAGGCATACTCACATGTGTAAAAAATTTGATCGGCTCTTGGCATCCTTTAAGTTCGATGCTGAGTCTTTGCAATCCCTAGAAAATCAAGAATGGGGAGTAGCATTTTCAAGATATAACCATATTGTAACGGGGAGCGCTGAAACACCCTGTGAGCAGCTGGCAACGGAAGACAGGGGAGGCTCGGTTAGCCACGCCTTTCCCTCGTTTGTCTTATAGTGGTGACAGCCAGCGGTCGGAAAGAAACATAATTGTGCGTCTGTTTTCCTTCCACCTGGTTCTCGATCTTTCTGTTACCAGAACAATCGTGTAAACACCAGAAACCGGCGATATTCCTATAAAGAGGGTTACAGACAGACAATTTGAGTCAGTTGTTGAGTTGGTTTTGGTGTAGCCAGTCAGTTGTTGGTTGAGTTGGTCAATCAGTTGGTTAGTGTGTGTGAGTGAAGACAGTTCTTGGTGTAAGAAGGCAGTGTTAGTCGATGACGTGTTAATGAACGAAAGGGTTGTGCAACGGAAGACTGTACGAACTGTGAATGTGTACCGGAGCTTATGTAATCGCGAGTACAAGGAAGTTGTAACGGACGAACGGGTAAATTGTAATTGTGTGCAGCAAGTAATTTTGTGTAATTGGCAAGTGTTAAACTGTAAGTCGGTGGAAATAAAGAACATTGTTGAGTGGTGTAATTGGACTTTTATTCCACGAACCCACAAAGTCACACTGGCGTCAGAAGTGGGATATAACACAAAGTCACACTGGTGTCAGGAAGCGGGAAGATAACATCACCGAACATTACAACCATGGACGCGGCATTGGAGAAAATTTTAGAGATGATGACGGAAATGACGGCGGAACTGAGAGAAATGAGGACGGCAACTGAAAACCTCGCTGCAAAAACAGAAGCGGCAAAGAACAGCCTAACAGAGAAGCTGGAGACTAGAAATAACCTGGCCGCGGAACTGAAACTAATCAGGACGGCTAGGGAAAACATCACCGCAGAGTTGAAACAAATGAAGACGGCAAACAACAACATCACCGAGAAGACGGAACAAATTAAGGCCGAGTTAACCACGGAAATGAGAGCAGCGAATGACGGTCTGGCTACCGAAATGAAGGTGGCGAACGAGGCTCTCGCCGCCAAGTTTGAGGAACGGTTGGCCGGCGTGGGGGATGACGTCGCGAACCTTGGCAAACGGAAGGGTCAAGTAGACGACCGCCTTAATGATTTAGAGGAAAAGGCCGACAACATCGCAACACCCCTCACCCGCCTGACGGAGGAAAACCGGCCTTATGTGTGGACGGAGGACGCCGAAGAAGCGTTCCAGCACCCGAAGGGGACCCTGTGCAGTGCTTCAATTTTGGGTTTCCCACAACCGGGTGGCGCCTTCATTGTCGACACCGACGCCAGCGACCATTGCATTGGAGGTGTCCCATCGCAGATCCAGGACGGCCACGAGCGCACAAGAGTGGAAGAGGAGGAGCGTGCCGCAGCAGTCCGAGTAGTTGTGGCAGTGCCTGCTGAAGGCTGGGATAGCGCAGGCCTGAGGAGGGAGCAGCTGGCGGACGCAGACTTGGGGCCACTCTTGAGGGAAGTGGACGCAGGGACGAGACCGACCTGGGAGGACATCGCACCGAGGAGCGCCACCTACAAGTCGCACTGGGCCCAATGGGACTCGTTGGAGACCAGAGTGGGCGTGCTGTTCCGGGTATGGGAGTCACCCGATGGGAAGGCGCAGAGTGGACAGTTGGTACTTCTCCGGAGCAAGGTCCCGGAAGTCTTGGAGGAAGTGCACGCCGGTACTTCAGGAGGACACCTGGGAGCGAACCGAATGATTCACAAACTACGGCAGCGCTACTTCTGGCTGAGACTCCGAGCAGATGCTGGTGGTACACCTGCACCGCCTCGCACGCTACGATGGGGCTGTTCGAGGGCGAACAGCTTTGAGAAGGGAGCAGTGTAACGGGGAGCGCTGAAACACCCTGTGAGCAGCTGGCAACGGAAGACAGGGGAGGCTCGGTTAGCCACGCCTTTCCCTCGTTTGTCTTATAGTGGTGACAGCCAGCGGTCGGAAAGAAACATAATTGTGCGTCTGTTTTCCTTCCACCTGGTTCTCGATCTTTCTGTTACCAGAACAATCGTGTAAACACCAGAAACCGGCGATATTCCTATAAAGAGGGTTACAGACAGACAGTGTGAGTCAGTTGTTGAGTTGGTTTTGGTGTAGCCAGTCAGTTGTTGGTTGAGTTGGTCAATCAGTTGGTTAGTGTGTGTGAGTGAAGACAGTTCTTGGTGTAAGAAGGCAGTGTTAGTCGATGACGTGTTAATGAACGAAAGGGTTGTGCAACGGAAGACTGTACGAACTGTGAATGTGTACCGGAGCTTATGTAATCGCGAGTACAAGGAAGTTGTAACGGACGAACGGGAAAATTGTAATTGTGTGCAGCAAGTAATTTTGTGTAATTGGCAAGTGTTAAACTGTAAGTCGGTGGAAATAAAGAACATTGTTGAGTGGTGTAATTGGACTTTTTATTCCACGAACCCACAAAGTCACAATATTCTAAAATTAAAGCTAATAGCAGAGAACATATCGAAATTATTTAATGAGATAACATAAGCTTAAATTATGTAGACTGCATAATTATATTTTATGAGCTACAGTTTAAAGAAGTCTGAAAAAGTTAGTCAGAATATGAGCTACCACACAGACCTTTCCAAAAATATTTAAGCTACACGTTTCCTTATGCAGATATACAGAACATACACTATCATGGCCAGATCGCTAGATATAATATACACAGTTAAGGAAAACGTAATATGTATCTCTTTTGGCTGTAGAAATCACATTTTTATTCTTATTGCCAAATCTTATTCTCTGCTGCAATATTTCGCTCTATCATTTAAAGCTTACTTAGTTCTAGTTACGGCGAGAAGGATTGTGTTCCACACAAAAATTTGACCCCGAGAGGTAGAAGAAACCTTGTTTTGAAAATATCCTAAGAAATAAAACCGTTTTCTGCAAAATCTCATTGTGGGTGTATCTGTGGGTTGTGAATAGCGTAATTCCAAGGTGAAATCAATTTTTGTTTATAGATTTATGGTTATTAGCCCTAAATATATATCTGACATTTCACTTTTCATTATTATATGCAAGTACCATTCGAAAAATCAGCGCCATGATCAAGAATTGGAAATCCCATATATCTCACATACGCTACAATCTTCTATATATGCATTTTAGAGTGCTTCCGTTCTCACGCACGACTACTTGTCTCTCTGGCATATGTATGTATACGCCCATAGCTGTTCTCAATTTTCACGAACTGAAACATACTTAAATCTGTGCTAAACCTAACGAACACAGTTACATATCTTATTAGTCTTCTTTGATAATTGCAATTCGTCTTTTCTAGTATACGATATTACCGGTAGTGCCATCTGTGGACAGCAACTGGAACTTCTGTTGTTTGTGAGCCAACATGTCTTTCCTGGCAGATATCCGTATACTAAAATATTGTCTGGTATGTGAGTAACTTAAAGTATTTAATATCACACTACAATCTCATATCACTCATTCACTACGATTTATCTTCCCAACTGTTTCAAATTTAGCATACCACTTCACAGAAGTAGTCTCACTGCCGATTTCGCTGTAGTTGCTACAAGGATAGAGGATATTTAAAAATTCGCAAACTACGGTTCTCCTCTCTGGATACAAAATAATAAGTCACGTCATGATCATCAGAGCTAACAGTTATCGGCCAATATAACAAGACAAACAAAATGGCAGCACTGCATCTTAACTCTGAAAATCGTGATTTTACAATTTCGTTCTACTTGTCTATACCTTTGGTGACGTTCTTTAGGCACGTCGCTAGTTCTTTGTGTCATGACAAAGGTGGGTTCTAGCATGAGTATGTGGCAGGAAATAGGAAAAGCAGAAAGCATATCAGAAAGTAGAAATACGTGAGTGTAAAGGAATACTTCCATTCATAATTAATTGTACCTCAAAGCATGTTTAAAGAAATATTAAGAGTTGATGGTTCTACACTCTTAGAGCAATCAGGTTGGCTTAACCAGACAGTAGTACAAGAAGGGTAATTTAAGGATTATAGTTTACTGTAAAAAAGCAATTCATTAGCTGCTTTCACGTAAAAGTGGTAGTTCGCTGTAAGGAAGGTGCAGTTTGTATATATCTTAAATTTCCATAACCATTTGCTTTGAACAAGTTGTATACGAAATCGTTAAGGAAATGATTCTTAAGTGCAACAGTATTTGAGATGTTTAAGGAGTTGGAAAGCCCCACTAGAATCACAAACTACACTAAAAATTGTCCAAACTGCTGATGATATTTAGTGATTACACACAAACCCGATGAACTCTTAAATGTGAGAGAGCGTATTGCTAAGCAGTATAACACAAGGGGCGTCCGGAAAGTTAGTTCTGTTTCAATTTATCTACGCTGCAACGCTGCGATCGCAGTTCCGCACATGCACGGTAAACGCTCTGTATCAAGGAGAAGAAACGTGCGCCTTGTGAGATCGCTGTCAGCTATGTACGCTTTGTTGTGCTTGTTTACAATGTCAGTGATGATTGAAAATCCCGCCGCTTGTGAAATCAGAGATGTGGTTCGTTTTCTGAAAGCTAGGAAACTGAAAGCAACTGAAATTTATCGGCAAATTTGCGATGTCAAAAGGTGTTGTGTTTCTTCACGAAACATGCGACCACACACTCGCAAATGCGACGAAAAACATCCTACAGGGATTTGACTGGGACGTGTTGGAACTCCCCCTATACAACCCTGACCTACCTCCAAGCGACTTTCATCTGTTTTTGCATCTTAAATCCTTCCTTGGCGGTCAACACTTCAACAATAACGAAGAGGTGAAAGAAAATGTTGCTAACTGGTTGAAGACACAGGCGGCAAACTTCTATGAAGAAGGTATACAAAAACTTGTGCCTTGCTATGACAAATGCCTGCAAAATTTCGGAAGTTATGTAGAAAAGTAGTTTAAGAGTTGTAGTACTTCGTGCAATAAATAATTTTTTGTATGTATACACATTTTAATTTTATTACCAAACAGAGCTTACTTTCTGGACCTACCTCATAATATAAGGCTTTCTATATCGCTGCTAAATAATCTTGCAACGTAAATACTGCACATACATGAAATCGTAGAAAGCTAAGTCAATGACTATTCTACAGATTCTTATCAAAATAATTTTGATTTTTCTGGAAAGTGTATGTCAATCATTTTGCGTAAGATAACATTTCAGCAAAAACCATTGATTTTATTTTAGAGAATCTAAAATAATAGAACAACAATCTACCGTATTACATAATATCATTAATAAGAGGCCATATTTTCTGACTTATAGGAAATCGAACCTAAACGGGATATATCATTATAAACTAGTTTCATATGAATTGGGCATTTTTGTGACGCGGACACACATATTACAATGTTGCTTCCTGCCGTCATCTAATGCTTCAAAATGGAAAATTACAAGAAAATACTGTATATTAACAACAGCTGCGCTCACCGCACTACGTTAACTCTAGAGAATTTGTCCTCCCGCTGCCTCCGTAGTCAACGTCATACTTCGGTCGATCTCTCTATTATTCTATATCGCTATATCTGCCTCCACGGTTTCCCTTATCATCTCTCTTTCTCTCTCTCTTTCTCTGACATATACCCTTTCCGTTCGTTTTCAGCTACCATCTGTTTATGCAAGTATGATGTAAAGTGAGGTTTTTAAAACAGCTTCTTCTGATGGCAACTGGCTGATGTACACGAATAGTAGAGTTGAAAAATTAGTATACTCCTTTAGACATTCAACTTAATTGGGTTTTCTGGATATCTAGGCTTCTGTGAAATATCAATGTTATGTCATTTTAATGCAACACTGAGAAACCAAGCAGAAAAGCATATCTGATTTACTGTTGTTCATTAATTTTTCTCCGACGTACCAAACGAGATGTCTCTATGATAATTTCTGAGGTTCGTGCTAGGAAGGCACCAGAATTGCTACTTGGGACCGGCCATTCCGATAATGTATTTTACGTAGTCCTCCCTGGTTGCCTAGACGAATGATAGGATTATTTTTCTTTTATCTTAAATTTTCTTTTAACCTTTTCCTATCATTTCAGGTCAAGTTGGAGCCTATGCTCAGTCTCTGACAGATTGGGGCACTTACTGAGTCGCCTAAAGTGGTCCGAGTTCCCCTTCTGTCAAACGAGCTCTAGGACTCCGCCTCCCCGATCTGGTTTTCGCCGCGTTCACGCAACCGTGGTTTTACTGTATCTGCTTCCTGTTGTTTTACACGTATACACAATACACACAAGCACCCAGGCCCAAGGCGGGACTCGAAAAAGCGACCCTCCACACTACGGAGCGTTAAAACATACACTCTGTTCAATGACTGGTAACACTAAGCTCTCTGTACCCTGTACTCACTTGAGTATTACTTCATTTATTGTTCGATATGAAATAATGCTGGAGGATGTCCCTCATTCCGAAAGATGAATGACTGGTGACTCTAAGCTCTATGTACCCTGTTCTCATTTGAACTTAATGCTAGAGGTTTTATTTTATTCTGAAGGACGAATGTCTGGTAACACTAAGTTCTATGTACCCTGTTCTCATTTAAACATGATTTCTTCCGTCGTCCGATGTGACTTAATGCTAGAGGCTTTATTTTATTCTGAAGGATGAGTGACTGTTATCTCTACGCTCTATGTACCATTTACTCCTTTGAACATTATTTCCTTCATCATCCGATGTAACTTGTTTCTTCCCTGCTGGTGGTTTTCCCTTACCATGAAACATGAACGGCTGGTAACTCCTAACTTTGTGTATCCTGTACTTATATAGACATTTCATTCATCATCCGATATGACCTATCATTGTAGTTTTCCTCTTATCCTTAAAGATGAATTTCTGGTCACTTCAAGCCCTATGTACCCTGTACTCATTTGAACATTGTTTCATTCATCGACCGATATGACATAATGCTGGAGGTGTTCCTTTATTCTGAATGATCAATGACTTGTAACACTATGCTCCATGTACCCTGTACTCATATGAACATTATTTCATTCATTGTCCGAGATGACTTAATGCTGGAGGTTTTTCCTTCATTGTGAAAGATGAATGACTTGTGACTCTAAGCTCTATGTACCCTGTTCTCATTTGAACATGATTACATCCATCGTTCGATATTTTTTAATGCTGGTGGTTTTCCTTTATTCTGAAAGATCAATGACTCTTAACTCTAAGCTCTAAGTGCCCTGTAGTCATTTGAACATGATTTCCTTCATCGTCCAATATTACTTAGTGCTGGAGGTTTTCTCCTATGCTGAAAGATGAATATCTGGTAAATATAAGCTCTATGTAACCTGGACTCATTTCTGCATCATTTCATTCATCGTCTGATATGACTTTATGCTAGAGGGTTTCCTTTATTCTTAAAGATCAACGACTGCTAACCCAAAACTCTAGGTACCCTTTACTCATTTGAATACTATTCTCTCATCGTCAGGTATGAACTAACTGGAAGCCTTCTTTTATCCTGAAAGGTGCATGTCTGGTCATTCTAATCCCATGTACCCTGTACTCATTTGAAGAATATTTCATTCGACCCCAGATATGCATTTATGCTGGCCGTTTTCCATTATTCTCAATGACTGCTAACACCAAGCTTTATGTACCCTGTACTCATTTGAACATCAATCCATTCATCCTCGGATATTACTTAACGTTTCTAGGTTTTCCCTTTTTCTGAAAGATGCATGTCCGGTAATTCTAAGCTCTATGTACCCTGTACTCATTTGAACATCAATCCATTCATCGTCGGATATGACTAAATGCTGGAGGTTTTCCTTTATACTGTAAGATGACTGTTTGTTTACTATAAGCTCTATGTACCCTGTACTTATTTTAACATCAATCCATTCATCGTCGGATAAGACTAAATTTTAGAGCGTTTTCCTTATGCTGTTAGAGGAATGTCGTGTAAATATAAGCTATACGTAACTTGGACTCATTTCTGCATTTATTCATTCATCGTCCGATATGACTTAACTTTAAATATTTTACCTAATCCTGAAAGATGAACGTCAGGTAACTGTAAGCTCTATGTAATCAGTACTCATTTAGACAACATGTCGTTCAACATCTGATATGACATAACACTGGAGGCTTCCTCTTTCTCTAAAAGATAAATGTCTGGTCGCTTAAAGCTCTATGTAACCTGTACTCATTTGAATACTATTTCAATAATTCTCATGATATGACTTATCTTAGTGCTGGAGGTTTTCCTTTACCCTGAAAGATGAATGACCGGTGAACCTAAGCTCTATGTACCTCCTTCTCATTTGAACATGATTTCATCCCTCGTCCAATATGACATAATACTGGAGGTTTTTCTTAATTCTGAAAGATCCATGACTGGTAACTCTAAGCTCTATGTACCATGTACTCATTTGAACACTATTTCATCCATCGTCATATATGACATAATGCTGGAGGATTTTCTCTACTGTGAAAGGTGAATGACTGGTAACTCTAAGCTCTATGTAACCTGTACTCATTTGAACATAAACCAATTCAACAACCGTTATGACATAACGTTGGTGGTATTACCTTATCCTGAAAGATGTATGCTAACTCTAAGATCTATGCACCATGTACTCATTTCAACATTACCTCATTCATCGTCCGATATGACTTTATGCTGGAGGGATGTCCTTCCATCTGAAAGATGAATGACTTGTAACTCTAAGCTCTATGTATCTTGTCATCTTTTGAACATGATTTCTTTCATCGGCCGATATCACTTAATGCTCGAGTTTTTTTCCTTATCCTGAAATATGCATGTCTGGTAACTATACGCTCTATGTAACTAGGACTCATTTCTACATTATTTTATTCATCGTCCGATTTGACTTTATGCAGGAGGTATTCCCCTCGTTCTGCAAGACGAAAGACATGGAACTCTAAGCTCTATGTAACCTGTACTCATTTGAACATGATTTCTTTCATCGTCCGATATCACTGAATGCTGGGGTTATTCCCATATCCTGAAAGATGAATGTCTGGTAACTATAAGCTCTAAGTAACTTGGATTCATTTCTGCATCATTTAATTCATCGTCCGACAAGACTTAATATTGGAGGTTGTACCTAATCCTGAAAGATGATCGTCTGGTAACTGTAAGCTCCATGTACCTTGTACTCCATAGACAACATTTCGTACATCAACCATTATGACTTAACATTGGAGGTTTCCTCTTCTCCTTTAAGATGAATGTCTGGTCACTTTCGGCTCTATGTACCGTGTACTAATTTGAACATTATTTCATTCATCGTCCCTTCTGACTTAAGGCTGGAGTTTTTCCATTACTCTGAAAGATCAATGACTCTTAACAACAAGCCCTATATATCCCGTACTCATTTAAACATCATTGCCATCATCGTCGCATATGACTTAATTCTGGAGGTTTTTCTTAATTCTGAAAGATCAGTGATGACTTACTCTAAGCTCTATACACCCTGTACTCATTTGAGTATAATGTCTTTCATCGTCGGATATGACTTAATCCTGGAAGTTTTCCCTTATTCTGAAAGATGAATGAATGGTAACTATAAGCTCTATGAATCATGGACTCATTTGTGCATCATTTCATTCATCGTCCGATATGACATATCGTTGAGGATATTACGTTATCTTGAAAGAGGAACGTCTGCTAACTCAGCTATATGTACCCTGTTCTCATTTAGACAACATTTCATTCTTCTTCCCATATGACATGGCACTGGAGGTTTTCCCTTCTCCTGAAAAATGAATGTTAGGTAACTCTAAGCTCTATGTACACTGTAGTCATTTGAACATTATTTCATTCATCGTTTGACATGAGTTGTTGGAGGCGTTTCCCGTTATTCTGAAAATGGATGACTGCTAACACTGGGCTCTATGTAAATTATACTCATTTGAACTTTATTTTATTCCTCGTCAGATGTGACTTAATGCTGGAAGTGTTCCTTTAAACTGACAGATGAGTGGCTGGTAACTCTCTGCTCTATGTACCATGTACTCATTTTAACACTATTTCGTTCATCGTCCGTTATGTCTTAATGCTGAAGGTTTATCCTTCATTCTGTAAGATGGATAACTTGTAACTCTAAGCTCTTTGTACCGTGTACTCATTTGAACCTGATTTCTTTCAGCGTTCGATATTTCTTAACGCTGGAAGTTTTCCCAATTCCTGAAAGTTTTATGTCTGGTAACAATAAAGTCTATGTAACCTGGACACATTTCTTGCACCTTTTCTCTCATCGTCCGATATGATATAACGTTAGGGATATTATCTTTTTCTGAAACTGAATTTCTAATAACTCTTAGCTATATGTATCCTGTTCTCATTTAGACAACATTTCATTCCTCGTGCAATATGGATTAACATCGCAGATTTTCGCCTCTCCCAAGGATGAACTTCTGGTAAATCTAAGTTCTATGTGCTCTGTACTCATTTAGACTTTTCATTCTTCTTCCGATATTACCTAGAATTGGTGGATCTCCTTTATTCTGGAAGGTCAATGACAGGTAACTCTAAGCTCTATGTACCCAGTACTTATTTGAACATAATTTATTCCATCATTCGATATGACTTAATGCTAGAGGTTTTCTTTTATTCTGAAGGATGAATGACGGTTAACTCTACGCTCTGTGTATCCTGTACTCATTTGAACGTCATTTCCTTCATCGTCCGATGTAACTTGTTTCTTCCCTGCTGGTGGTTTCCCGTACCCTAAAACACGAACGACTGGTAACTCGTAGTTTTATGTATCCTGTTCTCACTTAGACAACATTTCATTCATCATCCGATATGACTGAACTTTGGGGTTTTCCTCTTATTCTTAAAGTTGAATTTCTGGTCACTTTATGCCCTATGTACCCTGTACTCACTTGAAAATTATTTTATTCATCGACTGAGATGACTTAATGCTGGAGGTTTTTCCTTCATTTTGAAAGATGAATGAATTGTGGCTCTAAGCTCTATGTACCCTGTTCTCATTTGAACATGATTACATCCATCGTTCGATAGTTTTTAATGCTGGTGGTCTTCCTTTATTCTGAAAGATCAATGACTCGTAACCCTAAGCTGTATGTACCCTGTAGTACTTTGAACATGATTTCTTTCACCGTCCAATATTACTTAATACTGGAGGATTTCTCCTATACTGAAAGATGAATGTCTGGTAACTGTAAGCACTATGTAACCTGGACTAATTTCTGCATCATTTCATTCATCGTCTGATATGACTTTATGCAAGATGGTTTCCTTTATTCTTAAAGATCAACGACTGCTAACCCTAAACTCCTAGTACCCTGTACTCATTTGAACATTATTATTTCATCTTCAGGTATGAACTAACTAGAAGCCTTATTTTATCCTGAAAGGTGTATATCTGATCATTCTAATCCCCATGTAGCCTGTACTCAGTTGAAGAATATTTCATTCGACGCCTGATATGCCTTTATGCTGGAGGTTTTCCTTTAGCCTCAATGACTGCTCAAGATCTTTTCAAGATCAATGACTGCTAACACTAAGATTTATGTACCCTTGTACTCATTTGAACATCAATCCATTCATCGTCGTATATGAATACATGCTGGATTTTTCCTTTATTCTGAAAGATGAATGTCTGGTGACTCTAAGACCAATGTAACCTGGACTCGTTCGAACATCAATCCCTTCATCGCCGGATATGACTTAACATTAAAGGTTTTACCTTATACTGAAAGATGAATGTTTGGTTACTGTAAGCTCTATGTACTCTGTACTCATTTGAACATCAATCCATTCATCGTCGGATATGACTAAATGCAAGAGTTTTCCCTTATGCTGATAGTTGAATGTCTTGTAAATATAAGCTATACATAACTAGGACTCATTTCTGCATCTATTCATACATCGTACGATATGACTTAATGTTGGATCTCATACCTAATCCTCAAGGATGAACTTCAGGTAACTGTAACCTCTATGTAACCTTTACTCATTTAGACAACATGTCGTTCAACATCTGATATGACATAACGCAGGAGACTGCCTCTTTTTCTTAAAGCTGGTCGCTTAAAGCTCTCTGTACACTATTTCAATCATCCCATGACATGACTTATCTTAGGGCTGGGGGTTTTAATTTATTCTGAAAGATGAATGAATTCTTACCCTAAGCTCTATGTACCCCCTTCTCATTAGAACATGACTTCATGCATCGTCCGTTATGACATAATGCTGGAGGTTTGTCCTTCCATCTGAAAGATGAATGACTTGTAACTCTAAGCTCTATGTACCCTGTACTCTTTTGAACATTATCTCTTTCACCGTCCGATATTGCTTAATGCTGGAGGTTTTTCCATATTCTGAAAGATGAACGTCTGGTAACAATAAGCTCTATGTAACTTGGACTCATTTCTGCATTACTCCATTCATCGTCCGATATAACTTTATGCTGGAAGGTTTCCCTCATTCTGCAAGATGAAAGACTTGGAACCCTAAGCTCTATGTACCCTGTACTCATTTAACATGATTTCTTTCTTCCTCCGATAGTACTTAATGATGGAGATTTTTCCATATCCTGAAAGATGAATGTCTGGTAACTATAAGCTCTATGAAACCTTGACTAATTTCTGTTTCATTTCATTCATTGTCCGATATGACTTAACGTTGAGGATGTTACGTTATCCTGAAAGATGAACGTCTGGTAACTCAGCTATATGTACACTGTTCTCATTTAGACAATATTTCATTCTTCTTCCCATATGACTTAGCACTGGAGGTTTTCGCTTCTCCTGAACAATTAATGTTAGGTAACATTAAGCTCTATGTACACTGTCGTCATCTGAAAATTATTTCGCTCATCGTCCGATATAACTTAATGCTGAAGGTTTGTCCTTCATTCTGTAAGATGGATGACTTGTAGCTCTAAGCTCTTTGTACCCTTTACTCATTTGAACCTGATTTCTTTTATCGTCCGATATTACATAACGCTGGAAGTTTCCTTAAATCCTGAAAAGTTAATGTCTGGTAGCTATAAGCTCTATGTAACCTGGACTCATTTCTGCATCATTTCACTCACCTTCCGACTTGAATTAACGTTGGAGGTTGTAGCTAATCCTGAAAAATTAATCACTGGCAACTGTAAGCCCTATGTATCCTGTGCTTATTTATACCACATTTCATTCATCATCCGATATGACTTAATGCTGAACGTTTTCCCCTATCTTGAAGGATAAATGTCTGGCAACAGTTAGCTCTATGTAGCCTGAACTTATTTATACCACACTTCATTCATCATCCGATATTACTTAATTCTGAACGTTTTCCTTTATCCTGAGGGATAAATGTCTGGCAACAACTAGCTCTATGTAGCCTAGACTTATTTAGACAACTTTTCACCGTTCGTCCGATATGTATTTAATATTGGAGGTTTTCGCTTATACTGAAAGATGTATGACAAGTGGCTTACAGCTCTAAGTACCCTGTACTCATTTTAAATTTATTTCCTTCATTGTCCGATATGACTTAATATTGGTGGTTTTCCTTTTTCCTGAAAAATGAATGTAAGGTAACGCTAACCTCTGTGTATCCTGAACTCATTTACACGTTGTTTCCGTTATCGTCCGTTATCATTTGATCCTAGAGGTTTTCCTTCGTTCTGAAGATCAGTTACTGGTGACTTTAAGTTCTATGTTCCTGTACTCATTTGAACAGTATTTCATTTATCGTCCAATATGATATTAGGCTGCAGGATTTGCTTTATTCTATTACGTCAATGACTGCTAACTCTAAGCACTACGTACCTTGTACTCATTTGAATATTATTTTTGGCATCGTCGGCTATAACTAAAGGCCGGAAGCTTTCCTTTCTCTTGAAAGGTAAATGTCTGGTAACTATCAGCTCTATGTAACCTGGACGCATTTCTGCCTCATTTCATTCATCGTCCGATATGATATTTCGTTAGGTATATTATCTCATTCTGAAGCAGAATTTCTAATAACTCTCAGCTATATGTACCCTGTTCTCATTTAGACAACATTTCATTCATCATGCAATATGACTTAACATTGCAGGTTTTCGCCTATCCCAAAGATGAACTTCTGGTAAATCTAAGTTCTATGTGCTCTGTGCTCATTAGGCTTTTCATTCTTTGTCCCATATAACCCAACATTGGAGGTTCTCCTTTATTCTGAAAGATCAATGACAGGTATCCCTAAGCTCTATTTACC
>JAUKNK010001495.1:0-20369 GCA_030765055.1 Mantis religiosa | reverse complement strand
AATAACAAAACTTCATGTGTGAATTTCTTGCTCCTGCAGAAAAGTTAATCAGCATCTATCGGCTTTTGAAACAACTCTGCATTTTCATACCTCAAATTTGCGCACTAATTAAACTATTCTATTTGTTTCTTTTCACATTAAATGAGACAGTTTCAGAAAGGAGAATTGAATTACTAATATATTTGCTGTGCTAACCAATTAGTATTACCAACAAATAGAAAAAAACGTTTTTCTCAAAAATGCATTTTGTGCATCTATCGAGTTTTGAAAAAACACTCCTCAATTTTCCAAACTATTCTAAGTACAAACTTGTCAGCTGCTTATATTTATAGGCTAATAGTGGTAATGGTTCCCAGGTCGTTTACCTCAACTCTAGCCTTTATACGACCTTGATCTAATATTCTATTGTGTCCATTTCTGTAAATCTTATCTCATCCATTTCTCCTTGATTTTGTCTGCATACTTCCCCACCTCCCTTACTCTTTTCTCTCTCCTTTCAACGTAAGTATTCTTATTGTTACTACCCAAGCCCCTTAATTATCCTAATTCTTATCCCATAATATTTTCCTCCAGTTTTCTATTTCCTTGCATTCCACTACATGGTGGTCTATGTTTATTTTGTTTTCATGTAAAATGCAGTCCTTTGGTGCACTGCCTCTCTATATGGCTCCTATCCTTAGGGAAGCCAAACTACCTCTCATATCACAATTTTACTGTATTGGAACACCACAATGAAGAGAAACAATTATTAAATTATAGATGAGTCGTATTTTTTACACATCAGCTTCACTTACGTACCTATATTGGACATATTTCGTAAACTATTGATCACATCATCAGCTCTATTGCAGCTAAAGCTTGATCCATTGGTGCGGGTAGTTCTGGAGTTGTTGCTGCCATCTGTTGATTTTGTGATGAATTTAAATGTGGGGTTGTCTTTTGGCAGGATTTCGAAGTTCATTAGTTGGTTTTTATGCTTCTCTATGTATATTTTCCCCCAGATGACGAGCTCCCTATGTTTTTGTACTTATTTTAGTAATTTGGTGCTATCTTCAATCTTATGATTTTCAGACCAGAAATAAGCTGCTGTTGCAGACTTATCAACATTTTTGTATCTTAGGTGCCTGAAATGTTTTTTCTTCCTAGTGCCTGTTTCTTTTTGTCCTTCCTATGTAAATTTGTTTACAGTCTTTACACTTTATCTTGTAAATGCATGATTTTTCTTCTGGTTTTATCTTAACTGTATTGTTGCTGTTAAGGTTTTAAATGTTGTAATTGTTTTTGGGACAAGTGCTATGAATATATTTGAGCCTTTTTGTGGCCCAAGAGTGGTATGTAAATTTAGCAAATCTAATTCATTGTTTCATTGGTGAAAGAGCTGTGATCTGTTTTAATCTTTTTCTGAAGTTTGAATGACTTTTTTGTCTACAAGGCTTTTTAGATATCCATTTTTAATTGCAGTTTTTAAAAGTTGATGGTATTCTTTTTGATATTCTTGCAGGCTGAGGGGTAGGTTAACTAATCTGTGTGTGAGACTGTTGATGGTGGCATGTTTGTGTGGTATTGGCTTGAAACTCTTCGCTTTAATGTAATTATCTGTGTTGCTTTTCTGTGTATACCAAATTCCAGTTTTCCATTGTTTTTTGAGCTTTTAAGGTCCAAGAAAGGTAGAGTACAGTCCTCTTCAGTTTCTATTGTGAATTGTATGCTGGGTTCTTGAAGGATTAGCAATTTCAAAGCATCATCTATCTGTTTGTAGTGTACTATTGCAAATGTTTACGTATCTGTATCATGTTTTGATATTATGAGGAAAGGCTTTAGTTGTATGTCTCTACCTCTCCTAACTATCACATAAATCTATTGTCTGCCCACCACAAGAAGGCAAGCAGAGGAATGTGTAATGTAATCACTTTTGCTGTGTTTATGCTCACCTTCCGGATATGATATGGAGGCTAGGTTCATGTAAAGAAACAAGTGTTGTCACGTAACTCACCTATGTATACCTATTTTACAGTTACTGAAATGAGCATTATATCTGGCAGCATGGGTGACTCATATGCACTCTCACACACTCATTTTGTAGTATACAGATCCACTACCAGAGCAAATAAACAGTTCAAATCCCACTCCCTCTTCATGCCTCACCTGTCTTCTTGTAATGGGCAGTCAGTATATATGCTTTCCTTCCCCATTCTCTCCTCATTTTCAGTAAACATTTAGTGATTTCCTACTTATCAGGCTTCCTCAGGTCAATTGTCCATCAATGTTCTCTACCCTGTTCTTAATCACCGTCCAAAAACCCTTTATATTTCTTTTTCCCTCCTGCCATATATTCCCCATCCCTATTGTATCTAATGTTCTCTCTAGCTCTGACCATCAGCTATCCTTACATGTTGAATTCTTCTATTCGAAACGGATATTTAGTATATTATCATCCTTTTTTAATACAGCTGTACCAATATTTTAAGTATCTTTCTAAAATTACCCTACTTCTGCAAGATCTTCCAAGTTCCACCCTATCTAGTCCATTTGACGTTGAATTATTCAAACCTATACCTCTTTACAAAACTGTTCATATGTATGTATAACCCTCCATCAGTCACGCTGAGTCTGGGAGGCCCCTAGCTTTATTTAAATTTTATGAATGAACCTACATAATTGTTTGCTGCAACGGAAACTTTTTCTGTTTATAATTGTAGCTACAAGAATGGCGGATCAGCAATTAGGTGTTGTACAGATCTAGTGGGCCCCTAGTGCCTACTCTCGTTACATGACATGTTTTTCTTCGTTAGTAAGTTGCTTAGTGAGTCGTTAGTAAGAATATTGCTTTGCCAGTGGAAGGAGCTATTAGTACTTCATTGTGAGTACCAAAAGGTATTCACTGGCACTGGACAAATTGGCTGATGTTAGAGAAATGTTTACAAAGTTTGTGAATAATTGTCATAAGCATTATTCTCTTTGGGCTGAACATCAATGTTGATATTTTGTTGTAATTTACATCCTCCAACGTGAAGTCATATCGGACGATGAATGAATGAAATTGGTCAAATGAAGCTGAAATGCGTCCGGGGTCCATGGAGCTTAGAGCTACCTGACATTCGTGTTATAGGATAAGGGAAAACCCTGGAAAAAACCTTATCCAGGTAACTCACCCTAACTGAATTCGAACTCTGAAACACCTGAACGTGAGGCAGATACGCCAACATCTATGTTCGAGGCGGGTGTCAATGTTGAACAGTTACCCGCATTTCATGGTCCATGTGGTTTTAGACAATATATACCATCTAAGCCAAAAAAGTATGGCATATAAATATGTTTGAGTGATGCAAAATGTTTTACACCATTAATATAGAAATTTATTATGGACAGCAGCCAGACAGACTACATTTGCAAAATAATTCTGCAGGCTGTAGTGCTAAGACTAATTAAACCAATCTATGTCACTGGCAGAAATGTTACAACACACGATTGGTTTACTTGGGTATCATTGTTGCGCAAAAGACGACTTCCTTGGTTGGTACAGTATGCAAGAACAAAAAGGAGTTGCCCAGTAGTTTTACTTCTCCAAAAGGTTGCAGTAAATATGAAAGTGTATTTGGTTTCACAAACACGAAACACTTGTTACATATGTTCCAAAAAGGGTAAAACAGTAGTTTTGATCTCAGGTCTACAGGTTTCATCGGATCAACTGTCAGAAGGTATCGAGAAAAAGCCAAAAATAATTATGCACTACAATGGTACTAAATCTGGAGTTCATGCAGTAGATAATTGTGTGCTTGTACAATGAAGCTAGAACAAAGTGGCCAATGGCCTTCACCTTCACACCAGGCATTGGGATGATCACCTATCCTGGTTCTCTATAGGATCCAAAGCTTCAGTTCCTCAGGCCTAACCTTACAAGAGATACAGGAACAAAAATCCTCCAAAACCATAATAGTGGTACACTTAAAGAATAAGCTGTCCTTAGCTTTACCTGTCACAACAGCTAGAGAGAAGAGCAATAGCACCAAAACCTACCCAATGATATAAAAGAGCTTCTAAAGAAACATTAAACCTGAACAACCAACAGCAAATGAGTTGCCGAATTCACCAGAAATAATGAAAAGGAAATGATGTGAACCCTGCAGTAAAGACAATAAGAACCCCAAAACTAAATATGCAAGTTGGAAACGCAATGGGTTAGAGCGACTGGATGGAAACCAGGAGATCCGTGGTTCAAATCCCGACCGTGGCATTGAATTTTTTATGTCGACTCTAAAAACCTTAACCTATATACGGCTAGTGTGAAGAAATGATGAAATTCCATCAATTAACTAAAATAATAAGAGTTAAATGATGAAGCCTGGGACTCAAGTGCTTACAATAATAAGTCACCACAAACGGTGTATTTCAATTGCGAGAGCCTGTAGTGGTTTATCAGGAAATATACGAGTCAAATGGAGAAATTAATGTCATGACGGCAAGTTGGCCACGGTAGCTCAATGGATTAGAGCGAATGGATGGAAACCAGGAGATCCATGGTTCAAATCCTGGCCGTAGCATTGAATTTTTCATGTTGACTATCAAAAACCTTAGCCTATATACGGCTAGTGTGAAGAAATGATTAAATTCCATCAATTAACTAAAATAATTGATTGAAATTAAATCCTTCAAATACACTAGCCATGTATGGGCTATAGTTTTGGATAAATAGAGTCAAACTGAAAAATTCAATGCCACAGTCGGGATTTGAACCATGGTATTATAGCCACTTACTATTGTAAGTATTCAAGTAAGTTGTCACAGATGGTGTATCTTGAATATGCGAGCCCCTATTGGTCTACCAGGAAAATATGACTCAATTGGAGGATTTAATGTCACGAAGGCACATTGACCATGTTGGCTCAATATGTAAGAGCGACTGGACAGAAACCAGGAGATCCATGGCTCAAATTCCGGACATGGCATTGAACTTTTCAGTTTGACTATTTATCCAATGCCAAAATTATTTGAGATTTTAAAAGAATATGTTATTCTCTTTAGTATACTTAATACAAATTATAATGTACACTATTTGTATTATATTTACCTGAACTATTTAATACAGGGTGTATATTAATGAATATCTGCGTTTTAATGCATACAATGTTTCTGCCACAATCCGCTATACAGCAGTAGAAGCAAAGATGGCGACTAATAAACAGAAAGCGTTTTGTGTTTTGCAGTTTGCAAAGACCGACTCTGTAGTTACTGTGCAAAGTACATTCCGCATTAAGTTCAGTTGTGATCCTCCTAGTGATAATAACATTCGTAGATGGTATCATCACTTTGAAGATACCAGCTGCCTTTGTAAAGGGAAGAGCACGGGATGACCAAGAGTAAGTAAAGAGACTGTTGAGAGAGTGAGAGTCGTTCACTCGTAGCCCAAAGAAATCAGTCTGGAAGGCTAGCCATGAAGTACAAGTTCCTGTGTCGACTGTTTGGAAAGTTGTAAGAAAATGCTTACGGCTACGTCCTTACAGTATACAGTTATTACAGGCTGTAAAGCCGACAACCGTGGATTATGTGCCAACTTCACAAACGGCATGTTGTTTCATGATGACAATTTTATGGATCGTGCTGTCTTCAGTGATGAATCCACCTTTCAGCTTAGTGGACATGTTAACACTTAAAATGTACGCATCTGGGGCTCAGAAAATCCTCATGAGATGGTACAAATGCAACGAGATTTTCCTAAAGTGAATGCTTTTGTGCCATATCCCGGCAAAAAGTTTAAGGGCCTTTTTTTTTGGTGAACCTATTGTAACTGGCACTTCTTACCTTGATACACTAGA
The DNA here is from genome assembly GCA_030765055.1 of Mantis religiosa. NCBI lineage: Eukaryota > Metazoa > Arthropoda > Insecta > Mantodea > Mantidae > Mantis > Mantis religiosa. The sequence continues at coordinate 14,556 of JAUKNK010001495.1, read as the reverse complement.
GCAATGGCTCTTCCTTCAGTTGGAAGAAAATAAGCCACAGAACTTCATTTTCCAGCAAGATGGTGCCCCACCTCACTGGCATAACAAAGCACACGATTGGTTGAACATCACTGTACCCGAGCGCTGGAGAGGCCGCAAGGGCCCCAATGATAGGGCTTGCAATGCATGGCCTCCACGTTCTCCTAACCTAATGCAATGCTATTTTTACCTTTGGGGCTTCATCAAGGATCATGTGTACATGCCTCCACTACCAGCTGACCTCCCTGAATTAACAAACCGGATTGAAGCAGCTGTTGCTACAATTACTGAATACACACTTAACGTCTGAGAAGAACTCGGCTAGACTTGGTGTGTGCCATGTGACAAAGGGTACACTGGTAAAGGTTCTTGGTAAAACTGAGTTGCTTTTTCATTTGACATCATTTATAACTGTAAATTGAATGTAATAAATATTATAAAGAGTTAAAATCCCGATATTCATTAATATGCACCCTGTATTACTATACTAATAAAAGTCATGTATATTTAATCTAAATAAAGCAAAAAAATACAAGGAAAAAAGAAACATTAAAACAAAAAGATATACAGGCATATAATTGCAAAAATATATAATTGTGACCAATGGTGTTCTGCCAGACATGTGCCTAACAGAGTGTTACCCCTATAATTCTGTACCACAATCACTTTTGATTCTACTATTGCTCCATATATTTTCTTTCAAGCCACTTTCTCTTTCACTCTTATCTTCTTCTCATGTGTTTCCCAACATCCATTATAGCACAATCTCATCCCTAAATAATGAAACTCCTTTAACACTTTCACTTTTTGATCATTTAAATATCATTTTCCATGTTTTCTTAACTTAACATGCTTCTTAAACACTATCATTTTTGACTTGCTTGTGTTGATTCTTATCTGCTTTCCTTACAGTAACTGGTAACTTAATTTTTGCTCTCTGTAGTCCTATAACTGTTATAGATGCTATTATTAAGTCATCTGCAAATAATAATCCTGGTATTACCTTACTCCTAACAATTGGGCAATAATTGTTACTTTTTTCCCACCCTTTCTATTATGTCATCAATAAACAAATTGAACAATACAGGGCTAAGCTTACAGCCTTGTCCTAATGGCATTCTCTGTTCCACTAATTCCATTAGCTCATTCTTCTCTGCTCTAGCTCCAAACTTAATTCCCCGCCCCCCTTTTTTTTTTGTAATTTACATCCTCCAACCTTAAGTCATGTCGGACGATGAATGAAATGGGTGAAATGATTCTCAAATGACTCCGGGGTCCATGGAGCTTAGAGTTACCCAACATTCGTCTATCAGGATAAGGGAAAATCCCGGAAAAAACCTTATCCAGGTAACTCACCCTGACCAGGACTCGAACTCGGGACCTCTTGAACGTGAGGCAGACATGCTACCATCCACGCTATCAAGGCAGGCACTTAATTCCTTCATTAATCTTTTCTAACCCTACAATAAATTTCTTGCTGACTCCATGCTTTTGTAACTTCCACCATAGTGCTTCTCTATTTTATCAAAAGCCGTTTTGAAATCTACAAAAATAATATATACTCTCCTTTTCCTACTTGTGTGATGAAATACTATAAGTAAATAGAGTAAGTAAAAAAAAAAAAACCTGTATTCACTGGCCGCTAAAACATGTATTTCCACTGAAATCCAGACATTGAGTTTTAGGTGAAATGCAATACTTTACCTAATCAGTAGCAATAACTAGCCTGTTAATGTAATTCTGACAAGTAACGAGACAACAAATTCATACATACAACAAGCTGCATTAGTGTCTTACTGGTGGATTTATTTGTAATTCAGTACCACAACTTACTTTTTCATCAATGTCTGTGATGTTATACTTTGGATTTGGTTTCCTTTTGCGCTTCCTTGTACTTGCTAAATCTTCGTCATCATTTCCTTCCTTAATGCTACTTCCCTCTTTCATACTTGCTGATGAGTTTGAACTGTGTGCGTTGGATGTATCCTCGGGTTTTGCATTACCTTTTGACTTACAGGACTGTCTGGAAAAAAAAAAAAAAAAAAAAAAGACATTATTTCAAAGACTAAATAACAAGATGAGGGATCAATAAGAGGATCACAAATATAGCAGAATAAGAACTTATTTACCTATAATTTATTATTATAACTTATTTACCTTAATTTTATTTTATCTTTAGACAACAATAAATGAGACAAGAACTCCAAAGCCTACTTTAGCTACAAACACAGATTTATATTTTATTTTCAATTACTTGTTCGGTTAAGAAGAGGACGCTTATTTTATTTAATGCAACTCTGTAAAATCTCTCTATAACATTTTTCCGGGATTCAAAAAATTTAACCTTATAAAGTTTACACAAACTGATGATGATTTGTATTTAAGGGCACTCAACTCAATGGTCATCAGCGAGCTTTCAAAAACTGTATTTCACTTTACTATTCTTCCTTTGACTTAACTTATCTTTAACTTTCCTTTGGCTTTGCTGTGGCTTTCCCTTTGCTTTGCTCTAGCTCTGCTTTGTCTTTGCATTAGCTTTGCTCTGGCTTTCCTCTAGCTCCGCTTTGGCTTAACTCTGACTTTACTCTTACTCTGCTATGGCTTCACTTTGGCTTTGCTCAGGTTCCGCTCTGGCTTCTCTCTGGCTTCACCCTAACACTCCACCCTAAAATCACTCTTAACTTGGCTATGGCTAGGTTCCGGCCCTCCTCCGGTCCTGTTCAGGCTTCGCTCTGGCCTCACACTAACTTCATTCTGTACCTTAACTCTTGCTTTGCTCTGCCTAGGCCCCGGTCACCCCTCCAATCCCACTCTGGCTTGGCCCTGGCTCCGCTCAAGTTCTGCTCTGGCTAGGCTCCGGTCACTGCTACGGTTTCCACACTGGCTTGGCTCTGACTTCACTCTAACATTCTTTAACTTAACTCTGGCTTGGCTCTTGCTAGGTTCTGGACCCTCTCATGTCCCATTCGGGCTTCACTACAACCTCACACTAACTTCGTTCTCTAACTTAACTCTGGCTTGGCTCCGGCTAGGATTCGACCACCACCCAGATCCTGCTCTGGCATGGCTCTGGCTTCGCTCCGGCTACACTCAAACCTCACTCTGTGTTCACTCAGACTAGGCTCCCGCCTACCTTCGGTTCCGCTCTGGCCTAACTTCATTCTTTAACCTAACACTGACTTGGCTCTAGCTAGGTTACGGCCAGCCTCCACTCCTGCTCTGGCTTTGCTCTTGTCTCACATTAACTTAATACTGTAACTTAACTCAGGCTAGCTCTGGCTAGGTCCCGGTCACCACTCCGGTCACGCTCTGCCTAGACTCCGGTCACTGCTATGGTCCCACTCTGGCTTCACTCTAACATTCTTTAACTTAACTCTGGCTTGGCTGTCTTCGTTCTGGCTTGGCTCTTGCTAGGTTCCGGCTCCGCTCCGGTACCCCTCTGGCTTCGCTCTGGCCTCACACTAACTTCATTCTATAACCTAACTCTGGCTTGGTCCTTGCTTGGCTCTGGCTCCGCTATGGCTTTTCTGACTCCGCTCTGGTTTTGTTTTGGCTCCACTCAGGCTTTGCTTTGGTTTTACTTTGAATTCAGTTCAATTTACTTTATTACAAAAATATAAATATTTGTTACAAAGGCTTCAATTACCTTAAAAAATTGGTGTTAATATTTCAAAGAAGCTCTGGCTCGGCTCAGGCTTAATATTTATTGCTTCACTGTAGTTAGCTTCATTTTCTACGTAATCATTACTTTATTTAACTTAAATCAGGATCAAACATGGATGTGGACCTTGTTTGGGCATTTGGCATTAGCTCCCTCACCACTCAGAGGCACCCAATCGAGAGATTTGGCTCGAGACTCCGGGATCGACAATTCCCGTACCTACCGCAGTAGATCCCTGGGGGGTTACATGGACTGGACTACAATAGGGAGGGGAATCAGCACGGAGGTCCAAACTTAGTCTATGGTGGAATAAAAATTACTTCAAGATTATGTCACTTGCCCTGAAACATGGGCTTTCAAGAAAGCTTATGGGGAAAGCAACATTACCGCTTATGAATGCCTTGGCAGGCATGATGTTTAGACAGAAGAAAGCACTAAAACTACCTAATTTCAATAACTGATTCTTATATTTCTAACAAATGCGAACAGTTTTGAACAGTACTCTTGTAACACAATGTACATATGAAACTGAGACACTGAAAATTTTCAGCACTGTTTAAATTTCTTTTTTGTAATGCTTCTGTCTTGGAAAGTTTCTTAAAAAGTCAGGATTAAGAACAAGCAAGAGAAACCTAATATATGGCTTTGCATTATGCATAATAGTTTACTCAATCATTTTTCTGAACATCCAAATAATAGAATAGTTTTTAAAACATCTATATTCTCTGTATGCTATATTATATTAGCAAGTACAAAGCTGAAAGGTTTTTCAAAAGTAAGAATTCAGAGCATGTATTTTAACTTAAAGTGTACCTAATGTAGGTTTAATACACAAGTTACATTTCTGAAAGATGTACATTGCCTTAAGAAAGATAGCAGTAACAGTTCTTTCGACAACTTTATTAACGTTTAAGAGAGGGCCTCCATGTTCTCTCTCTTTTTCAAAATATTCATGCAGCACATACACCAGTTCCCTTGTTTGTGTAGTGCCTACTTTTGAATATTTTTTCTTAGGTGAGCAAGTTCTTGGCCTACCTCATTATTTAGTGATGCTGATAGTTTGAGACATTGTAGGCTTACGCTAATAGCACCAACTAAAGCAACAATTACCTATGAAATATTAATACACTAATGAAATGACTAAATACCTAACGGAGAAACCGGCTTTTTTCTATAAGTTAAACTATAGCCAAACAAGTACGTTTAGATTACACATGGTGAAGAGAAAAAACAAGCAACACTTTACCTGACATATGAGTCTACGTTACAACACAGTAACATTTTTTGTGAAACTTAGAGAAGGGCGTGAAGGAGGAAGTCTCACCTAATTAGTGGAAGTTATGCACCCGGGCCCTTCAAGAGGTGTGGTCACTGCCGTTGCCATAGCAACACTCTCTCCAATAACTTCCCCTCTGTCAGAATACTTAAGTAATTTTAATTCCACCGTAGTACCTATGCCCCACATGGGGCATCCTCAAGAGGAAGGATGAGGTGAGGGACATGGAGATCGTTCCATGGAATCACAAAAGTGTAGAGGGCAGGGTCCCCACACTTTACCAGTTGGAAACTCCCCGGAAAAGCTCCATCAATAAGCTGAATCTGTTTTTGAAATCGATCTCCATTAGAAAGAAGAATTAACACCATTTTCTTAAGTGAAGCTTTTTGTTACAAATATTTATATTTGTGTAATATTAATGGCTTCACTGTAGCTAGATTCATTTTCTACGTAATGTGGAAAGGTCGTTTAGAAAAGAAATCCTTAGGCTCTTTTCCTATTTTGGAACAATTTCTGACTTCATCAGAAGAAACTTTGTCTAAACATATTGATAAAGCCATAGTAAGAACACCTGAATGGCCTAAAAAACTTTCAGGAAGTACTTTCCAGCAACGGCAGATGATCAGAATGAGTGGATAAAGTATTTATTCAGCAATGCCCCCCCTCAGCCAGAAAAAAAAAAAAAAAAAAGAGTAGGCTGCCACAGGAATCAAACCCAGACCTCTGAATGTGCCTGAGCCATCCTGTTTGGTTACTTTACCCAGACAGCTTAGCAATTTTTATATGCAAAAGCACCAGTTAATGCAAATTTCATTTTACATCACTAAACGATTCCATTACACTTCCCTCTTTTCATATGGGGCACCTCTAATCATCATACCAGTTTTTACTTTTTTACTCAACATTGCTGCACTATTTTTAAAAATCCAGCCTAGAGTTGAAGAGCCAAACCATACTTTCTAAACATTTCTATTGTTTTCAGTTTTGGATGCATGTCAGCTTCTCAAAAGATATCAGTTTAAAGCTTTTCTCTTTGCTGCTGTCATTTTAGTTAGTGCAAAACATACAGGGCCCTATTCATAGTTATCACTTTGATCTAGACTATCTTCCGACTAACTTGGTCCGTGACAGAGGTGGTTTAACTTTTTGGTATTCATAGATGATAAAAAGCCTCGGACAAAGTAAAACTGTGGACCAGCATGGAGCAAAAGTTACACAATGTAGAAAGGTTCTTCTGCGCGAGTCCCATAGAGCGCTAAAACAAACCACAGAGTACCTACAAGTTTATAAATCTCTGTGTTAGTTTCACTGCTGTTTGTTAATCATTCCTACGATTGCTGCTGCTGTTTTAGGTTCGGTAACAAAGTTTGGTGTGCAGTGAATATGTATAATATGAAAAAGCGTGGTATCAATTGGTCAGAGGAAAACCAATGTATTCTCTAGTCCAAAAAAGGATGATCATTATAGAAAATAAATCAGTGTCGACGAATACAAATATGACAAAGGAGGAGGCATGAAAGGAAATTTATAACAAGTTTGTTGATAATGCGGCTTACTGATGCGGGTCAGCAGTGCTGTCTTGATATCCTTCTCTTGCATAATACCGAATTGCTGTTAAGATTTGAGTGTCAATTGAGATACTCAGACCTCGGTTGTAGTCCCTGATGTACAGGTTAGGACAATCATTTCTATCAGCTTTCTGACGTTCGCTTTACTAAACCTGTATCTGCTTTTGAAGTTTAGGTCGTCATACTTCGCAAAGATTTCTATTCTTGGTATATACGTTTTCCTCCGTCTTATCTCACGAATTCTACACACAACAGCTACATTCATCACTTCATTGTCATCCATGTTGCAAAGATAGTCCACCTTTAATCCACCTCTCGGAGTTGGACCAAAATTTGAGCCGAACCAACGTGTTTAGTCCCCGGACTATTGGTAACCCCAGCTTATCAATAAGAAAATTGATGGTCCACCGTTGGTCCACTGGAAGTAGCAAGTTGGTCCGGACCAAGTCTGACTATGAATACGGCCTGCAGTTTTTATGCATATATGCAAAACATATAACATTTTTGAATGCCAAATGAACATGTGGTGATTCCATTCGTAAGCTTCAGCAAAGTCTATGAAACAAAAAATTAGCAATAAACCGAAATGGTTAATGCTCCATCTGGGATGACTTCAAACAGATTGAAAACCTGTGCCACAAATCAGACGGTGAAGAATGAATACAAGGTGAATGCACCCATACTAGTAGCTAGAAACAGTGTTGCAAAGTGCACATATTTACAGATGTATTTTTATATCTTGACAGAAGGAGAGTGATGCGCACTGGTATCTGGACCACTCCACTTCAGAGCGGCTGCAACTGGAGGGGAGGGCAGTTCAGTTGCGTACCAGGTGCGAGCAAGTAAACAAGTGCAGAGCTACTCGGTAATACTACAGCTTGTTTCAAAATGTGCATGTCTCCTGGTTCCAGGAGAGCATTTAGAAATGGCTCCTAGCAGCACATTAGGAAATAAGGTGCAACATTTAAAAACACAAGAAGTAATAACCAATGTCTATAGATTTATAAAAAATGAACAATGGTATAGGTCTGCTATAAAAATCTGGGAAAGGGTATCTGAGGCAACAGTTGTGTCTGAAAACAGTTTAGGGGAGTTAAGGAAAGAAAAATCATTGGTGCTAGTGCAACAACGTCCTTCTCTATGCCCACTAAACAAAGATTAAGAACATGCACAAAGTCTAATTTGGATGGTTTTAATTCAGAAGTAGTTAGGTGAACTGTGAATAATTTTTAAACACAGAAAAACAAAGACCAAGTCTTAAAGTGCTTATGAAGCTTCAAAATTCTATTGACATCCAAGGCAGTGTCTGAACATTAATGCCCAATTTCACCAACAGATGTAAAAATCGACGTTAACAAATGTAACATCACAATTGTCATGAACTTTGAAATCCCACCAGTAGATAATTTGACAAAGAAGTTCATAGTTCCACCACCAGAGAGAGAGCAGACAACAACAGATGCCAGTTGGAAAGAGATTGAAAATGGAGGCGAATGTCTTTGAAACTAGTCTCTCATAAATATAAACAAGTGACGAGTATTAATAAGCCAACTACAAATAATTAATTTTTAGATGAGTCGTATTTTTTACACATCTGCTTCACTTTCGTACCTATTTTGAGGACATGTTTCGCAAATCATCGTCTGCATCTACGGCTCTTATGCTCTTATGAGTCGCATAAGAGCCGTAGATGCAAACGATGATTTGCGAAACATGTCCTCAAAATAGGTACAAAAGTGAAGCAGATGTGTAAAAAATACGACTCATCTAAAAATTAATAATTTTTCGCTTCACTGTGGTGTTCCAATACAGTTAAATCTCAACTACAAATAGTTTCTAAGATTAATTTTGACGTCACTGTTACTAAATTCCTCCAAACACATATACATGTGTCACTTACAAGCACCAAACAACTTGTCACTATTACGTAAATTTAAAACGAGGTGCGAAGGACAAGTGCCTTAAACGTTTCAAGACGGCAGGTGGACAGTATTATCCACATAATTCATTGAATTATAAAATCGCAGTTATTAATACTTGAAGCAAAGGCGAGATTGGCATATTCCTTTCGATGCATGTTCTAACTCATTATTACGTAAATTTAAAATGAGGTGCGAAGGACAAGTGACTTGAACGTTTCAAGACGGGAGGTGGACAGTGTATTATCCACATAATTCAGTGAATTATAAAATTGCAAAGTTCTTGATACTTGAAGCAACGGCAAGATCTCCATATTCCTATCGATGCATGTTCTAACCTCTCTTGTACTTCCGCAGTAACCATCATAGCAACATGTTTCGACAGTCTATAGCTCCGCAAAAAAAAAAATTTCTTCAGATAGCTCCTCAAAATCATTTCTCCTCATAGGCCGTACTCTATTATGAATGCCATTTAGACGGTCTTAAATATAGCTAATCGACATCAACAGCTCAGTTCATGCTCGCCATCTTGACTATCTACAATTCTTAAGGACTTAACATCAGAAATTTGGCTTGTTAGTTTAACAAGTACGCTAACACTTGGTGAAATGCGATTTTTGTTTTAACTATTGCTAAACTCGTGTTAAGTCTTAACATCTGTTGGTGAAATCGGGCATAAGAAGTGTTACTTTGAAGCTAGGATTTATAGGGGAAAAAACAAGCATGACAGACATATTTTAATCGAACATCGTACCATACAGACAAAAAGGCTTAAGTATTTACAAAATATTCAGAGATATCACAATGAAGTTTATATAGTTTATATGAATGAAATTAGACTATATGCCTAGAGCGAAATTCATTACAGGGACTCTGCAGCGATGTCGAAAGGCCAACAGTTGGTTATCAAACATGCTGGAGGAGAACAGGGTTTTGTTTCAAACGCCTATATATTATTTAAGATCCAACAAAAGCAAAGGGATTATTATGATAGTAAGAATTACAACTTAATTTATAACAGCTGCAATACTGGCTTCAAGAACGACATTTGTTCTTAGAGAGCTTATGCGGCAGTCCCTTCTCATAATCTTACGCATGTGACGATAGGTTCACTATCCCCACTGCAGTTGCTACTCATCCCTACAGCGCAGGATTTCTTTCAAGATAAAATAATACATCTGTATGCAGTGTGACTTGATGATGAGGGCCACAAAGAATGTCATCTTTTCATTGTCTATTGTTTTGATAATCTGGTTTAAGTTGGAACTTTTATAGCAATCAATACATTTGAAAATTCGTCCGATATGACTTAACGTTGGAGGACATAAATTAGAAAAAACCAAACAAACAAAGGATGTCATGAGCAACCGTTTTTTTTTACAACTGCAATTCCAAGAATGTAAGAAAAACAACTTAATTATCCTAATCTAAAGACTTTAAACTATGTTCTGACACATTTTAACATTATTAGCTTACATCACATGAGTTTCTGTCAATAACATGCTATCAATTTGATAAATTTTTTATAGTCAGCATGCTTACCTTTCTCTCAGCTCCTTAAAATTTGCTTCCATTTTTTCTTTCATGAACGAAGTATAAACATTACTGCATGTCAGAAGTTGCAAGAACCTTTTATAATGTTTTTCCCTATTCTCTGAATCACTTTCTTCCTAAAACAAAATATAGGCATATAATTAGCTTAATGATTTAGTGTTAAAGTACTCTTTGGTTATTAACGTAGCTACAAAATAGGAATGAACATAAGGCGAGACTAGGTGTGGCTGTTCTATTGCTACTAGCCAATGCAGTGCATGCAATGTTATATAGTTAAGCACACATACTGGTTCGCTTTGCCGAACCATATGGCTGATTTCTTTGCACCCTCTAAAAGATACTAATTACAGAATTATTTTGTTTTTCCCATGTTACAGGGCTATTTTTTCTGAGGATTACTGTCCAAACCCCATGTTTGTAGCACATTTGGTTTCAGAGATACGGAAAGATAAGGTGCCTGACTAGAAAGAAAAGAATCATTAACTGTCAGTGAAAAAAGCACACGTGCTATGCTGCAGTTACATTTTGTACCTTGTATTCAGTAAAGTGGTGATCTTTTAAGAGTGCACACCTTTCTAAAGTTAGTAAATATACCATTTAGCAAGCCTAATACTGCAGTGCCTAATAAAATTTTACATAAGTAGGCTAGAAATATTGTTAATCCGTATTCCTTTTTCAAACATGTCAATGACATTTTCAAAAGTACAAATTTCGCTCAGAATCGAGAATTAATGTTACAAGCTTGTTACGTGAGTGCTCATTCTGTGATGAACATTGTTAAAGAAGGCAAACAGTTTACCAAATTAGGAGAAGTTTCTATATTTAGATCTCCAGGGAAACATCGAGCAGCTACCAACTTAGACAATTTTCAGAAGTGTGTTTTACGTAGAACAATATATGATTTATATGACAAGGGTGAATATCCAACTGCCAAAAGGCTGACCAATTTAATAAGGGGAAAAATAGAATATACGGATTCTGTATCTTCTATGCATAATATTCTGAAGTCTCTTGGGTTCAAATATAGGAGAACCAATGATGGTCACAAACTTCTGCTTGAAAGAAGCAATATTGTTGCTGCTTAGACTAAAATTTCTGCGCACAATGCACAAAATTAGTAAATGAGATTCATGGAGTAAAAAGGCTTCATAAATACACATTGATATCTTCCATGTTTATTAAGTATTTTAATGAAACAAAAATTGGTTTAAAGTCCATTACAGACAGTATACAAATATATCATTAAAGTAGAAACTGTATTCACAAATTGCTGAAATGTCACTATTTTGTTTCACTGTAGCAAACACCTTTCGTGAAACATATAATTTTGTTTTGTGTGCATATGAACAATAGCTATGTAGTACAAAAGTGAATCGAGAAGATATTGACACATTGCTTCACTCACACTGTTTATTCACAGGACATGTTTCAAGAGCTCTTGCTCTTATCATCAGCTGATACTCGACAGTCGAGTATGAGTTCATAAAGATACCGACAGAGACACACCCATCGCCTCCAGTGAGTTCACCAAACCAACATCCATCAGTTGACAACAGATGATGGTGTTAAGAAGATCCTAACGAAACGTAGGCTAGGTAAATACTACCAATAAGTGGAGCATTGAGTATTAGTTTGACTCTAATTTATATTAGTAAGCTTATGGTTTAGTTCACTTTCCCAATAACTGAGAATTATAAAAATTATATAAAATTGATCACAATGAAGAGCACTTTGCACACTTCCAAGAGAAAATTCAAGAAATCGATTTTATTCTTTATGGCAATATCTCGCATATATGCCTCAATCAAAATTGCTAGAGCTGGTCTTTTAAAAAATAAAAGGAATAATGAAACATTTTCTGTGCAAGACATATTTGGAAATTGAGAAGCAGAAAACTGTCACGTTCTATAATTTCTGTGTTACCATTTCATTTTGAGTTATATGTTTATAACTCTTTCCATGCACATACATGATCTTTTTCAATATTGCTTCTGGAAAAACTAGAGTAAGGAGCATGTACAATAGCGGGTGAGTAATGAACGTACAATGGCAACAGAAAAAGTATGTATGTAACTGGTTCAACCAATCAGTGCCAGTCTCACCAATATCACTATTAATTCAGCTCATGTGGTTGTGCAGGCTTGTAAGTTAGAATCTGGTGGCATATTTATTAAGTAGGTGCTACTTATAAGAAAGCATGGCAAGTGCACAGACAATTTAGCTGCAAACTGCAATAATCATAATGAATGAAACAGCTAACAGTTTATGATACACTTTGACAGAGCATTGCAAACCAGAGCAAAGGACATCTGTTTCTGCGCAGCAGCCAACCTTTATTCACACTCCCTACTCTCATATTATTGGGTACCTCTGGTTGTCTAGAAGTTATCACTGATTTTATTAGTTGCAAGCCCCAATCGCAGGTGCTCAGTAGCCTGTGTTTGTGATAAGTTCCTTATAAAAAAATACTACCTCAATGGATGGACAGATTACAGGCTTTTAAAGTGACTACATCTACCTGATATATCCGCAATAAGGTATTTAAAATATCCTATTTCATTTATTTAACCACTTCCCCAGCTTTGATTTGTTTTCAATAGAAAGTAAAAAATGAAGCGAAACTAATGATCTGAGCTTATTAACTGGTAAAAGTGCAGAATGAGTGTGCACAGTTATGTTGGTCTGGAATGACGTCACGAAAACTTGTTGCCAACTGCGGCGGTCCGATATCTGCGAAACCAGCGGAGCGTTGCCAACACATTCTTTTTCTTATTATAAACTAGCGATGGTAATGGGAATAGAGCGTAGTAAGCTTTGTTAAAAAAAAAAAAAAACTCTAGCAATGATCCACTGATCTTTACGTCAGCTTATTTGGGTATTACAGTATAGCTGGCTTACTTACATAATGTTGACTATTCCAAAACTTTGTGCTAAATTCATTTAACTTGTTCAAAAATTATGATAATAATAGTGAGAATATATAACAATGATAATATAACCGGCAATGATCCACTGCTCCTTAGGTCAATTTGGGTGTTACATAATCGCCGATTTGCTTACGTAATGTTGACTATTCCAAAACTTAGTGCTAGATTCCTTTAAGTTTTTAAATAATAATGATAATAGTAAGAATAATAAACTGGCAATGTTCTACTGATCTTTAAGTCGCGTATTTCAGTATCACTGGTTTTCTTGCGTATTGTTGGTATTTTCCGCGGTAACATGATCTGGAACTTGGCAACGCCCGAGGTATGACGTCAGAGCCACGATATCGTTTGCACTCATTCTGCACTTTTACCTTAACATACAAATTTGAATCAAAGCTTGAATTACAGCCATCCCTGGTTTTCTTGCGTATTGTTGGTATTTTCGCGGTAACATGCTCTGGAAGTTGGCAACGCCCGAGGTATGACGTCAGAGCCACGATATCGTTCGCACTCATTCTGCACTTTTACCTTTATTAACATACACAATTTGAATCAAAGCTTGAATTACAGCCATCTGTAGACACGGAAATGATATGAAGAGCGAAAGAACCGACAGGAAATCTAGAACCATGGAGGGGATTAGAAAAACAAAGAAAAGAGCATAAATAAAATAAGTGTAAGCGTTCAATTTACACGTGCGCAATGGTATTTCTAAATCGTAATCGTCGCGATTTGAAGCTTTCTTTAAAGAACAAACACAACCAAACTTTTTCACATTTTTCCCACAAAATTCTTATACGGTTGCACCTTTACTTTCCAGAGCGAAAAAAAAATGTTTTACTACAAATCACTTACTTTCAGCTTCCTTCGCAGTTTACCCTGTTCTTCCTCACATTCCCGTTCCACTTCTTTTTCATCCTCCACCATTTTTGAGGTGATGATAAGTTCCTTCTCACTTGTCATTTTCACAAATCTAATCTCTTGCTACTAAGCAATTACTGAAATTTAAAACTCTTCTTTCTTTTCATGAAATCACATGGCGTCCATCGCACATCAATGTATTTCCCGCGCTACTCGCTTACTGTCAAGTGCAACAACCTCATAACACCAAAGAACAAACAAATAGCTCCACCTATTTATTAAAGATAGAGCACTAATTTAAATTAAAACGTATATATTGTTCAAGAAGTGCTTAAGAATTTAATTAGTTATTCATTGCTACGTTTTAGCTATTTATGAATAATGTATTTGTAGGGTACTACAATCAAAATCAGGATTGAACGGTTGGTTGCGATCTGATTTCCAAATGAATTCTTCGACTTGGAACACACAATAGAGGCGCTCATTTCTATCCCAAGTAGATGTTGCCAAGACAATCGCACAGAACTAGAGAACCACAGAGAACCAATTCAAGGCGTTTTCGGAAAGGCATTAACCAGAGATGACCCAGAGGTGTATTCGTTTATTACATGAATATAAAAGCAATAATGCTTAGTGGTAACGGGAAAAAGAGCAAGTGTGGAAGTCGCTTCTGAGACCTTTTTTCCTAATTTAATCGGTCAACTACCTTCGAAGTCACATCTCACACACTGATGAATAATTCACGCACATTTACTCAGCATATTGTAACTTC
>JAUKNK010001494.1:0-20336 GCA_030765055.1 Mantis religiosa | reverse complement strand
GGACCCCCTAGAGCTCTAAGAGATGTACTCGGTGTCTTTGCCACGCGCGGTACACAGCCATCACACCTTGATCTTGCAGGTTCTCCAGAATCTCCTCGTTCGACTCGTTCCAAGGCACGGATGTTAACCACTCCGCGCGAGGAGTTGAGGACCTTATGGACAGTGATTATCACCGAATAGCTGCCTAATAATTTTCCCTTCAAGGGGAATGCTGCCTGCCAGACTGCTGCCATTTCTTGAACGAATTCAAGATTTCACCGGACCAGCTATATTATACAAACCCTTTTGAATGACGAAAGGCTTCAGTGAGAGAAAGTTCATTCCCTCCTCACTTCTGGTTACTACAAAGTAGCGAGGACCACAGGACTCAACCACCTTTTTCCCATGTCCCTCCACCATTGCAAACGTGTCCGACGGCGAGCTCACATCCTGGGCACCACCGGGGGTGAGGTGTGAATTCTGGTCTTGACCTTGCTCACCTCGGGGTTACACATCCCAGTTTAAAGACTGAGGGACCCAATGGCCTTCAGAATTGTAACACCTCCTGCAATGGTCCCTTACCGGGACTGACGTTTATCAGCGGATACCAACATGCTCCTACATGATAACAAGGGGCTGGGAAATAAGAGTTACCCAGTCACCCCTTGCGCTTCCCACTCTAACAACGTGCGCAATGGTATCCGTCAGACTGGTGTTCAGGGAGGATAAAATAAATAGAATTAAAGTGGTCACACACTGAACGGGACCATAGTTTGGGCGCTTGAAAGAACACTCTAACCTCCCTGAGGAACCCAATCGGGAGATTAAACCAGAACCTCTTTTGCCAGTTTTATGGGTTACCGATGGGTCTTCTGGGCAGCCGTAGCGGTCTTGGTGCACGCCTAGTGCCCATCGTACATCACCCAAACAGTCAGGTCTCCACTTGCTGTCACCCAACCCTCGGGACGAGCAACACAGAGGTTGGATTTTGAGGGGCATGGGTCAGGTAGATCCGCCACGAGAATCGCATTTTATTTAGGAAATTTCTTCTCACTATATTACGAAACAACAAGAGAACTTGCCATTGATTCATCCAAAGTAGTATCATAATGATCCTGAGACATTGGGATTTGATTCTTCTGCTTGGTGTATTTTCGTGCATTCGTATAACAATTTTGATGTTTGTTGAGAGGCTGGACGCCTAAAAGGTATGAGAAAACTCCACGATTTTTCGTACTTTAAATGATGTTTTAATTCTCCAGTTTGCTGCTAATACGTTCTCCATAAATTGCTCTGAGTAACAGTCCCAAGATTCTTTCATTTTACTTTGCACTCATTCCCGGAAATAGATAAAACAGCTGACGGTAGTAACTATGCAGAGACTAATTAGATGATTATTTTGTTTTACATTCTTTGCCTGAGAAAAGGCCAAAGAAAGTAAATACGAAAGTATCTATAAATAATGGTGGTGGTGGTGGTGGTGGTGGTGGTGGTGGTGGTGGTGGTGGTGGTGGTGGTGGTGGTGGTGGTGGTGGTGGTGGTGGTGGTGGTGGTGTTGGTGGTGATGGTGGTGGTGGTGGTGGTAGTTGTTGTGTTGGTGGTGGTCGTGGTGGTGGCGGTGGTGGTGGCGGTGGTGGTGGTGGCGGCGGCGACGCTGGCGGCGATGTTGGTGGTGGTGGGGGTGGTGGTGGTGATGGTGATTGTGATGGTGTTGGTGATGGTGATGCTGATGCTGATGCTGATGCTGAAGATGATGATGAGGAGGAGGAGGAGGTGGAGGAGGAGGAGAAGAGGAATGATGATGACGATGAATAAGATGATAATAAACACTCTGTGCTGTAGGCGTGGATACACAAGAGGATGTCATTACTTCATCATGATGATTTTTGATAAACTTGATTAACCTAATAATAACTATAAACCCAATAACTGATAAACCTAATCGTACTGCACAAATAATATAGATCACGTTAAAATACAATATCTTTGAAACCATAGTTCATTTGTGGTGAATTGATTAAAAGATATTCCTTCTTATTTATTTCAATTTTTCAATTATTACAATTTCCTCAAATGGGAATACGGTTGAGAATGTACTCTGAATGTAACACATTAAATAAGTATTATTATCATATGTAATATACATTACGCTCTCTCGATTATATGCGTAATGGGCAAAGATCTTACACGCGTTCGTTTAACATATCGTTTTGGCCGACCGCGTCTTCCTGTCGAGAGATGGCTCTGCATGCATATTTTACTGTGCAGATACTAATTGGTAGTCCTTTACGTCTTCTTATCAGAATTATAATCATGATCTGTGTATATATATAGCTTCTGTTTCATTACTATGCCTTGTGCCATAGTGAATATTAGCTACAGTACATGCTAAGGAATCTTCTAGCAAACAAATGGCTCTGTGTGAGATTAGGAAATCCTCGAAAGTGAGTATATGTTCAATTTTTCCGCAACCTTTTTACATGATGGGTACAATTACACTTGCTTTACTTTTTAACAGTTCTGTAGAAATTTCTGTTGGAACTTATATCTAATTATATTATACGAAACATAGAGGAATGCAAGCATGAGAGGCAATTTTGCTGCCGTTAGGCTTGTGAGAAAAGTACACAAAGTAATTACAAAAGACTTCTTATGTTTTAAAGACATATTTGTGTATACGAGTTGCTGATATCATTTCAGTTTAAGTTTGGAGACTTTTACAGTCCAAATGAGCCGTGCTATTCACTTACATGGCTTACTCCATAAATTCTGCAACACATCGTTTTTCTTTTCTTTTCTTTCTTTTCTTTGTAATTTAGGATCTCCGATCTTCAGTCATATCCGACGATCAATGGAATAGGTAAAATGATGCTCAAATGAGCCCAGGACCCATAGAGCTTAGGGTTACCCGAAATTTGTCTTTTCAGGATAAGGGGAACCCTCGGAAGAAACTTTATCCAGATATCTGACCCTTAACCAAACAGCGAAATCGGGACATCTTGAACCTGAGGTAGACATGCTACCACCACGCTACCGAGGCGGGCACCCGCTTATTCCGTTATCAGCTTTAAGTAACACATGAGTGACATACGCTTGCATAAGTTTAATTTTATTCATTTAATGTATTCTGAGATTGAAGAAATTTAATTTATTTTCTTGACAAATGTTATGTGTAGGTTTTGAAGTACGACATTAGAGAACGGTATTTTTTTTTAATTTACGTCCTGCAACGTCAAGTCATATTGAGCGATGAACGGAATGTGTGAACTGAGCCAGGTACATCAAATATAATATATTTTGCTGCTGTTTTTTAATCTTAGTGAACCATATCGGAGACACACGATGGCATATGCTTGAATTTTCCAATAATTACACTTTTCTAAAATGGAAAGTCAAAGGTCATTCTATTTACTTTCTCTACTATGTACTTATAGTTATTAGGTAAAGTATTGCATCCACAATAAATCCTTAACCAAGATATGAAGGGGAAATGCACGATTTGAATGTAGGGCAGGAAGCCGATATAGAAATGGGAACATATGAGGTTTATTGTGCCACCTAATTCCTTGGAGCACTAGCGTACTGCATCGCGAAAGGAAATTGGCTGATTCAACTTTTCAATTCATAGCGGTTTGATGTTCTGTGTTTTTTTGGAACTTCCTATTAGGAAGGAAGAGCACTGATTTCTTATCTTCGCTTTTTACTTCAGTTAGAGAGAAATGACGATAATCATATATTTGGGTTTAAAGCTTTCATTATTATTGAAGGGCTACTGTTAATGTCTGCTGTACTTTAGGATACTATATCACGTTATTCAATGCATTTCTGTGAAAATGCTGAAGGTAAAAATAAAAGCTTATTACGACTACAACCACTGCTTCTGGCTTTTACCGAAACTTACAAAGCAGGGCAGGTTGCTACAGGTGAAGCTTCTGGACCCCCTAGAGCTCTAAGAGATGTACTCGGTGTCTTTGCCACGCGCGGTACACAGCCATCACACCTTGATCTTGCAGGTTCTCCAGAATCTCCTCGTTCGACTCGTTCCAAGGCACGGATGTTAACCACTCCGCGCGAGGAGTTGAGGACCTTATGGACAGTGATTATCACCGAATAGCTGCCTAATAATTTTCCCTTCAAGGGGAATGCTGCCTGCCAGACTGCTGCCATTTCTTGAACGAATTCAAGATTTCACCGGACCAGCTATATTATACAAACCCTTTTGAATGACGAAAGGCTTCAGTGAGAGAAAGTTCATTCCCTCCTCACTTCTGGTTACTACAAAGTAGCGAGGACCACAGGACTCAACCACCTTCTTCCCATGTCCCTCCACCATTGCAAACGTGTCCGACGGCGAGCTCACATCCTGGGCACCACCGGGGGTGAGGTGTGAATTCTGGTCTTGACCTTGCTCACCTCGGGGTTACACATCCCAGTTTAAAGACTGAGGGACCCAATGGCCTTCAGAATTGTAACACCTCCTGCAATGGTCCCTTACCGGGACTGACGTTTATCAGCGGATACCAACATGCTCCTACATGATAACAAGGGGCTGGGAAATAAGAGTTACCCAGTCACCCCTTGCGCTTCCCACTCTAACAACGTGCGCAATGGTATCCGTCAGACTGGTGTTCAGGGAGGATAAAATAAATAGAATTAAAGTGGTCACACACTGAACGGGACCATAGTTTGGGCGCTTGAAAGAACACTCTAACCTCCCTGAGGAACCCAATCGGGAGATTAAACCAGAACCTCTTTTGCCAGTTTTATGGGTTACCGATGGGTCTTCTGGGCAGCCGTAGCGGTCTTGGTGCACGCCTAGTGCCCATCGTACATCACCCAAACAGTCAGGTCTCCACTTGCTGTCACCCACCCCTCGGGACGAGCAACACAGAGGTTGGATTTTGAGGGGCATGGGTCAGGTAGATCCGCCACGAGAATCGCATTTTATTTAGGAAATTTCTTCTCACTATATTACGAAACAACAAGAGAACTTGCCATTGATTCATCCAAAGTAGTATCATAATGATCCTGAGACATTGGGATTTGATTCTTCTGCTTGGTGTATTTTCGTGCATTCGTATAACAATTTTGATGTTTGTTGAGAGGCTGGACGCCTAAAAGGTATGAGAAAACTCCACGATTTTTCGTACTTTAAATGATGTTTTAATTCTCCAGTTTGCTGCTAATACGTTCTCCATAAATTGCTCTGAGTAACAGTCCCAAGATTCTTTCATTTTACTTTGCACTCATTCCCGGAAATAGATAAAACAGCTGACGGTAGTAACTATGCAGAGACTAATTAGATGATTATTTTGTTTTACATTCTTTGCCTGAGAAAAGGCCAAAGAAAGTAAATACGAAAGTATCTATAAATAATGGTGGTGGTGGTGGTGGTGGTGGTGGTGGTGGTGGTGGTGGTGGTGGTGGTGGTGGTGGTGGTGGTGGTGGTGGTGCTGGTGGTGGTGGTGGTGGTGTTGGTGGTGATGGTGGTGGTGGTAGTTGTTGTGTTGGTGGTGGTCGTGGTGGTGGCGGTGGTGGTGGCGGTGGTGGTGGTGGCGGCGGCGACGCTGGCGGCGATGTTGGTGGTGGTGGGGGTGGTGGTGGTGATGGTGATTGTGATGGTGTTGGTGATGGTGATGCTGATGCTGATGCTGATGCTGAAGATGATGATGATGAGGAGGAGGAGGAGGTGGAGGAGGAGGAGGAGGTGGAGGAGGAGGAGAAGAGGAATGATGATGATGACGATGAATAAGATGATAATAAACACTCTGTGCTGTAGGCGTGGATACACAAGAGGATGTCATTACTTCATCATGATGATTTTTGATAAACTTGATTAACCTAATAATAACTATAAACCCAATAACTGATAAACCTAATCGTACTGCACAAATAATATAGATCACGTTAAAATACAATATCTTTGAAACCATAGTTCATTTGTGGTGAATTGATTAAAAGATATTCCTTCTTATTTATTTCAATTTTTCAATTATTACAATTTCCTCAAATGGGAATACGGTTGAGAATGTACTCTGAATGTAACACATTAAATAAGTATTATTATCATATGTAATATACATTACGCTCTCTCGATTATATGCGTAATGGGCAAAGATCTTACACGCGTTCGTTTAACATATCGTTTTGGCCGACCGCGTCTTCCTGTCGAGAGATGGCTCTGCATGCATATTTTACTGTGCAGATACTAATTGGTAGTCCTTTACGTCTTCTTATCAGAATTATAATCATGATCTGTGTATATATATAGCTTATGTTTCATTGCTATGCATTGTGCCATAGTGAATATTAGCTACAGTACATGCTAAGGAATCTTCTAGCAAACAAATGGCTCTGTGTGAGATTAGGAAATCCTCGAAAGTGAGTATATGTTCAATATTTCCGCAACCTTTTTACATGATGGGTACAATTACACTTGCTTTACTTTTTAAAAGTTCTGTTGAAATTTCTGTTGGAACTTGTATCTAATTATATTATACGAACCATAGAGGAATGCAAGCATGAGAGGCAATTTTGCTGCCGTTAGGCTTGTGAGAAAAGTACACAAAGTAATTACAAAAGACTTCTTATGTTTTAAAGACATATTTGTGTATACGAGTTGCTGATATCATTTCAGTTTTAGTTTGGAGACTTTTACAGTCCAAATGAGCCGTGCTATTCACTTACATGGCTTACTCCATAAATTCTGCAACACATCCTTTTTCTTTTCTTTTCTTTGTAATTTAGGATCTCCGATCTTCAGTCATATCCGACGATCAATGGAATAGGTAAAATGATGCTCAAATGAGCCCAGGACCCATAGAGCTTAGGGTTACCCGAAATTCGTCTTTTCAGGATAAGGGGAACCCTCGGAAGAAACTTTATCCAGATATCTGACCCTTAACCAAACAGCAAAATCGGGACATCTTGAACCTGAGGTAGACATGCTACCACCACGCTACCGAGGCGGGCACCCGCTTATTCCGTTATCAGCTTTAAGTAACACATGAGTGACATACGCTTGCATAAGTTTAATTTTATTCATTTAATGTATTCTGAGATTGAAGAAATTTAATTTATTTTCTTGACAAATGTTATGTGTAGGTTTTGAAGTACGACATTAGAGAACGGTATTTTTTTTTAATTTACGTCCTGCAACGTCAAGTCATATTGAGCGATGAACGGAATGTGTGAACTGAGCCAGGTACATCAAATATAATATATTTTGCTGCTGTTTTTTAATCTTAGTGAACCATATCGGAGACACACGATGGCATATGCTTGAATTTTCCAATAATTACACTTTTCTAAAATGGAAAGTCAAAGGTCATTCTATTTACTTTCTCTACTATGTACTTATAGTTATTAGGTAAAGTATTGCATCCACAATAAATCCTTAACCAAGATATGAAGGGGAAATGCACGATTTGAATGTAGGGCAGGAAGCCGATATAGAAATGGGAACATATGAGGTTTATTGTGCCACCTAATTCCTTGGAGCACTAGCGTACTGCATCGCGAAAGGAATTTGGCTGATTCAACTTTTCAATTCATAGCGGTTTGATGTTCTGTGTTTTTTTGGAACTTCCTATTAGGAAGGAAGAGCACTGATTTCTTATCTTCGCTTTTTACTTCAGTTAGAGAGAAATGACGATAATCATATATTTGGGTTTAAAGCTTTCATTATTATTGAAGGGCTACTGTTAATGTCTGCTGTACTTTAGGATACTATATCACGTTATTCAATGCATTTCTGTGAAAATGCTGAAGGTAAAAATAAAAGCTTATTACGACTACAACCACTGCTTCTGGCTTTTACCGAAACTTACAAAGCAGGGCAGGTTGCTACAGGTGAAGCTTCTGGACCCCCTAGAGCTCTAAGAGATGTACTCGGTGTCTTTGCCACGCGCGGTACACAGCCATCACACCTTGATCTTGCAGGTTCTCCAGAATCTCCTCGTTCGACTCGTTCCAAGGCACGGATGTTAACCACTCCGCGCGAGGAGTTGAGGACCTTATGGACAGTGATTATCACCGAATAGCAGCCTAATAATTTTCCCTTCAAGGGGAATGCTGCCTGGCAGACTGCTGCCATTTCTTGAACGAATTCAAGATTTCACCGGACCAGCTATATTATACAAACCCTTTTGAATGACGAAAGGCTTCAGTGAGAGAAAGTTCATTCCCTCCTCACTTCTGGTTACTACAAAGTAGCGAGGACCACAGGACTCAACCACCTTCTTCCCACGGCCCTCCACCATTGCAAACGTGTCCGACGGCGATCTCACATCCTGGGCACCACCGGGGGTGAGGTGTGAATTCTGGTCTTGACCTTGCTCACCTCGGGGTTACACATCCCAGTTTAAAGACTGAGGGACCCAATGGCCTTCAGAATTGTAACACCTCCTGCAATGGTCCCTTACCGGGACTGACGTTTATCAGCGGATACCAACATGGTCCTACATGATAACAAGGGGCTGGGAAATAAGAGTTACCCAGTCACCCCTTGCGCTTCCCACTCTAACAACGTGCGCAATGGTATCCGTCAGACTGGTGTTCAGGGAGGATAAAATAAATAGAATTAAAGTGGTCACACACTGAACGGGACCATAGTTTGGGCGCTTGAAAGAACACTCTAACCTCCCTGAGGAACCCAATCGGGAGATTAAACCAGAACCTCTTTTGCCAGTTTTATGGGTTACCGATGGGTCTTCTGGGCAGCCGTAGCGGTCTTGGTGCACGCCTAGTGCCCATCGTACATCACCCAAACAGTCAGGTCTCCACTTGCTGTCACCCAACCCTCGGGACGAGCAACACAGAGGTTGGATTTTGAGGGGCATGGGTCAGGTAGATCCGCCACGAGAATCGCATTTTATTTAGGAAATTTCTTCTCACTATATTACGAAACAACAAGAGAACTTGCCATTGATTCATCCAAAGTAGTATCATAATGATCCTGAGACATTGGGATTTGATTCTTCTGCTTGGTGTATTTTCGTGCATTCGTATAACAATTTTGATGTTTGTTGCGAGGCTGGACGCCTAAAAGGTATGAGAAAACTCCACGATTTTTCGTACTTTAAATGATGTTTTAATTCTCCAGTTTGCTGCTAATACGTTCTCCATAAATTGCTCTGAGTAACAGTCCCAAGATTCTTTCATTTTACTTTGCACTCATTCCCGGAAATAGATAAAACAGCTGACGGTAGTAACTATGCAGAGACTAATTAGATGATTATTTTGTTTTACATTCTTTGCCTGAGAAAAGGCCAAAGAAAGTAAATACGAAAGTATCTATAAATAATGGTGGTGGTGGTGGTGGTGGTGGTGGTGGTGGTGGTGGTGGTGGTGGTGGTGTTGGTGGTGATGGTGGTGGTGGTGGTGGTAGTTGTTGTGTTGGTGGTGGTCGTGGTGGTGGCGGTGGTGGTGGCGGTGGCGGTGGAGGCGGCGGCGACGCTGGCGGCGATGTTGGTGGTGGTGGGGGTGGTGGTGGTGATGGTGATTGTGATGGTGTTGGTGATGGTGATGCTGATGCTGATGCTGATGCTGAAGATGATGATGATGAGGAGGAGGAGGAGGTGGAGGAGGAGGAGAAGAGGAATGATGATGATGACGATGAATAAGATGATAATAAACACTCTGTGCTGTAGGCGTGGATACACAAGAGGATGTCATTACTTCATCATGATGATTTTTGATAAACTTGATTAACCTAATAATAACTATAAACCCAATAACTGATAAACCTAATCGTACTGCACAAATAATATAGATCACGTTAAAATACAATATCTTTGAAACCATAGTTCATTTGTGGTGAATTGATTAAAATATATTCCTTCTTATTTATTTCAATTTTTCAATTATTACAATTTCCTCAAATGGGAATACGGTTGAGAATGTACTCTGAATGTAACACATTAAATAAGTATTATTATCATATGTAATATACATTACGCTCTCTCGATTATATGCGTAATGGGCAAAGATCTTACACGCGTTCGTTTAACATATCGTTTTGGCCGACCGCGTCTTCCTGTCGAGAGATGGCTCTGCATGCATATTTTACTGTGCAGATACTAATTGGTAGTCCTTTACGTCTTCTTATCAGAATTATAATCATGATCTGTGTATATATATAGCTTCTGTTTCATTACTATGCATTGTGCCATAGTGAATATTAGCTACAGTACATGCTAAGGAATCTTCTAGCAAACAAATGGCTCTGTGTGAGATCAGGAAATCCTCGTAAGTGAGTATATGTTCAATTTTTCCGCAACCTTTTTACATGATGCGCACAATTACACTTGCTTTACTTTTTAACAGTTCTGTTGAAATTTCTGTTGGAACTTGTATCTAATTATATTATACGAAACATAGAGGAATGCAAGCATGAGAGGCAATTTTGCTGCCGTTAGGCTTGTGAGAAAAGTACACAAAGTAATTACAAAAGACTTCTTATGTTTTAAAGACATATTTGTGTATACGAGTTGCTGATATCATTTCAGTTTTAGTTTGGAGACTTTTACAGTCCAAATGAGCCGTGCTATTCACTTACATGGCTTACTCCATAAATTCTGCAACACATCCTTTTTCTTTTCTTTTCTTTCTTTTCTTTGTAATTTAGGGTCTCCGATCTTCAGTCATATCCGACGATCAATGGAATAGGTAAAATGATGCTCAAATGAGCCCAGGACCCATAGAGCTTAGGGTTACCCGAAATTCGTCTTTTCAGGATAAGGGGAACCCCCGGAAGAAACTTTACCCAGATATCTGACCCTTAACCAAACAGCGAAATCGGGACATCTTGAACCTGAGGTAGACATGCTACCACCACGCTACCGAGGCGGGCACCCGCTTATTCCGTTATCAGCTTTAAGTAACACATGAGTGACATACGCTTGCATAAGTTTAATTTTATTCATTTAATGTATTCTGAGATTGAAGAAATTTAATTTATTTTCTTGACAAATGTTATGTGTAGGTTTTGAAGTACGACATTAGAGAACGGTATTTTTTTTTTTTAATTTACGTACTGCAACGTCAAGTCAAATTGAGCGATGAACGGAATGTGTGAACTGAGCCAGGTACATCAAATATAATATATTTTGCTGCTGTTTTTTAATCTTAGTGAACCATATCGGAGACACACGATGGCATATGCTTGAATTTTCCAATAATTACACTTTTCTAAAATGGAAAGTCAAAGGTCATTCTATTTACTTTCTCTACTATGTACTTATAGTTATTAGGTAAAGTATTTCATCCACAATAAATCCTTAACCAAGATATGAAGGGGATATGCACGATTTGAATGTAGGGCAGGAAGCCAATATAGAAATAGGAACATATGAGGTTTATTGTGCCACCTAATTCCTTGGAGCACTAGCGTACTGCATCGCGAAAGGAATTTGGGTGATTCAACTTTTCAATTTATAGCGGTTTGATGTTCTGTGTTTTTTTGGAACTTCCTATTAGGAAGGAAGAGCACTGATTTCTTATCTTCGCTTTTTACTTCAGTTAGAGAGAAATGAGGATAATCATATATTTGGGTTTAAAGCTTTCATTATTATTGAAGGGCTACTGTTAATGTCTGCTGTACTCTAGGATACTATATCACGTAATTCAATGCATTTCTGTAAAAATGCTGAAGGTAAAAATAAAAGATTATTACGATTATAACCACTGCTTCTGGCTTTTACCGAAACTTACAAAGCAGTGCTGGTTGCTACAGGTGAAGCTTCTGGACCCCCTAGAGCTCTAAGAGATGTACTCGGTGTCTTTGCCACGCGCGGTACACAGCCGTCACACCTTGATTTTGCAGGTTCTCCAAAATCTCCTCGTTCGACTCGTACAAGGCACGGGTGTTAACCACTCCGCGCGAGGAGTTGAGGACCTTATGGACAGTGACTATCACCGAATAGCTGCCTTATAATTTTGCCTTCAAGAGGAATGCTGCCTGGCAGACTGCTGCCATTTCTTGAGCGAATTCAAGATTTCACCGGACCAGCTATATTATACAAACCCTTTTGAATGACGAAAGGCTTCAGAGAGTGAAAGTTCTTTCCCTCCTCACTTCTGGTTACTACAAAGTAGCGAGGACCACAGGACTCAACTACCTTCTTCCCATGTCCTCCACCATTGCAAACGTGTCCGACGGCGAGCTCACATCCTGGGCACCACCGCGGGTTAGGTGAGAATTCTGGTCTTGACCTTGCTCACCTCGGAGTTACACATCCAAGTTTAAAGACAGAGGGACCCAATGGCCTTCCGAAGTGTAACAGCTCATGCAATGGTCCTTTACGGGGACTGACGTTTATCAGCGGATACCAAAATGGTCATACATGATAACAAGGGGCTGGGAAATAAGAATTAACCTGTCACCCCTTGCGCTTCCCACTCTAACAACGTGCGCAATGGTATCTGTCAGACTGGTGTTCAGGGAGGATAAAATAAATAAAATTAAAGTGGTCACATACTGAAGGAGACCATAGTTTGGGCGCTTGAAAGAACACTCTAACCTCGCTGAGGAACCCAATCGGGAGATTAAACCAGAACCTCTTTTTCCAGTTTTATGGGTTACCGATTGGTCTTCTGGGCAGCCGTAGCGGACCTGCTGCACGCCTAGTGCCCATCGTACATCACCCAAACAGTCAGGTCTCCACTTGCTGTCGCCCACCCCTCTAGACGAGGACCACAGAGTTTGGATTTTGAGGGGCATGGGTCAGGTAGACCCGCTTCGAGAGTCGCATTCTATTTAGGAAATTTCTTCTCACTATATTACGAAACAACAAGAGAACTTGCCATTGATTCATCCAAAGTAGTATCATAATGACCCTGAGACATTGGGATCTGATTCTTCTGCTTGGTGTATTTCCGTGCATTCGTATAACAATTTTGATGTTTGTTGCAAGGCTGGACGCCTAAATGGTATGAGAAAACTCCACGAATTTTCGTACTTTAAATGATGTTTTAATTCTCCAGTTTGCTGCTAATACGTTCTCCATAAATTGCTCTGAGTAACAGTCCCAAGATTCTTTTATTTTACTTTGAACTCATTCCCGGAAATAAATAAAACCGCTGACGGTAGTAACTATACAGAGACTAATTAGATGATTATTTTGTTTTACATTCTTTGCCTGAGAAAAGGCCAAACAAAGTAAATACGAAAGTATTTATAAACAATGGTGGTGGTGGTGGTGGTGGTGTTTGTGGCGATGGTGGTGGTGGTGGTAGTTGTTGTGTTGGTGGTGGTCGTGGTGGAGGCAGTGGTGGTGGCGGTGGCTGTGGTGGCGGCGGCGACGGCGGCGGCGATGGTGGTGGTGGTGGTAATGGTGGTGGTGATGGTAATGGTGATGGTGATGGTGTTGGTGATGGTGATGGTGATGCTGATGCTGAAGATGATGATGATGATGATGATGATGAGGAGGAGGAGGAGGAGGAGGAGGAGGAGAAGAAGAATGATGATGATGACGATGAATAAGATGATAATAAACACTCTGTGCTGTAGGCGTGGATACACAAGAGGATGTCATTACTTCATCATGATGATTTTTGATAAACTTGATTAACCTAATAATAACTATAAACCCAATAACTGATAAACCTAATCGTACTGCACAAATAATATAGATCACATTAAAATACAATATCTTTGACACCATAGTTCATTTGTGGTGAATTGATTAAAAGATATTCCTTCTTATTTATTTCAATTTTTCAATTATTACAATTTCCTCAAATGGGAATACGGTTGAGAATGTACTCTGAATGTAACACATTAAATAAGTATTATTATCATATGTAATATACATTACGCTCTCTCGATTATATGCGTAATGGGCAAAGATCTTACACGCGTTCGTTTAACATATCGTTTTGGCCGACCGCGTCTTCCTATCGAGAGATGGCTCTGCATGCATATTTTACTGTGCAGATAATAATTGGTAGTGCTTTACGTCTTCTTATCAAAATTATAATCATGATCTGTGTATAGATATAGCTTATGTTTCATTGCTATGCATTGTGCCATAGTGAATATTAGCTACAGTACAGGCTAAGGAATCTTCTAGCAAACAAATGGCTCTGTGTGAGATTAGGAAATCCTCAAAAGTGAGTATATGTTCAATTTTTCCGCAACCTTTTTACATGATGGGTACAATTACACTTGCTTGGCTTTTTAAAAGCTCTGTTGAAATTTCTGTTGGAACTTGTATCTAATTATATTATACGAAACATAGAGGAATGCAAGCATGAGAGGCAATTTTGCTGCCGTTAGGCTTGTGAGAAAAGTACACAAAGTAATTACAAAAGACTTCTTATGTTTTAAAGACATATTTGTGTATACGAGTTGCTGATATCATTTCAGTTTTAGTTTGGAGACTTTTACAGTCCAAATGAGCCGTGCTATTCACTTACATGGCTTACTCCATAAATTCTGCAACACATCCTTTTTCTTTTCTTTTCTTTCTTTTCTTTGTAATTTAGGATCTCCGATCTTCAGTCATATCCGACGATCAATGGAATAGGTAAAATGATGCTCAAATGAGCCCAGGACCCATAGAGCTTAGGGTTACCCGAAATTTGACTTTTCAGGATAAGGGGAACCCCCGGAAGAAACCTTATCCAGATATCTGACCCTTAACCAAACAGCGAAATCGGGACATCTTGAACCTGAGGTAGACATGCTACCACCACGCTACCGAGGCGGGCACCCGCTTATTCCGTTATCAGCTTTAAGTAACACATGACTGACATACGCTTGCATAAGTTTAATTTTATTCATTTAATGTATTCTGAGATTGAAGAAATTTAATTTATTTTCTTGACAAATGTTATGTGTAGGTTTTGAAGTACGACATTATAGAACGGTATTTTTTTTTTTTAATTTACGTCCTGCAACGTCACGTCATATTGAGCGATGAACGGAATGTGTGAACTGAGCCAGGTACATCAAATATAATGTATTTTGCTGCTGTTTTTTAATCTTAGTGAACCATATCGGAGACACACGATGGCATATGCTTGAATTTTCCAATAATACACTTTTCATAAATGGAAAGTCAAAGGTCATTCTATTTACTTTCTCTACTATGTACTTATAGTTATTAGGTAAATTATTGCATCCACAATAAATCCTTAACCAAGATATGAAGGGGAAATGCACGATTTGAATTCAGGGCAGGAAGTCGATATAGAAATGGGAACATATGAGGTTTAGTGTGCCACCTAATTCCTTGGAGCACTAGCGTACTGCATCGCGAAAGTCATTTGGCTGATTCAACTTTTCAATTCATAGCGGTTTGATGTTCTGTGTTTTTTTGGAACTTTCTAATAGGAAGGAAGAGCACTGATATCTTATCTTCGCTTTTTCCTTCAGGTAGAGAGAAATGAGGATAATCATATATTTGTGTTTAAAGCTTTCATTATTATTGAAGGGCTACTGTTAATGTCTGCTGTTCTTTAGGATACTATATCACGTTATTCAATGCATTTCTGTGAAAATGCTGAGGGTAAAAATAAAAGCTTATTACGATTACAACCACTGCTTCTGGCTTTTACCGAAACTTACAAAGCAGTGCAGGTTGCTACAGGTGAAGCTTCTGG
Source organism: Mantis religiosa (assembly GCA_030765055.1). NCBI lineage: Eukaryota > Metazoa > Arthropoda > Insecta > Mantodea > Mantidae > Mantis > Mantis religiosa. The sequence continues at coordinate 4,751 of JAUKNK010001494.1, read as the reverse complement.
ACCCCCTAGAGCTCTAAGAGATGTACTCGGTGTCTTTGCCACGCGCGGTACACAGCCGTCATACCTTGATCTTGCAGGTTCTCCAAAATGTCCTCGTTCGACTCGCACAAGGCACAGGTGTTAACCACTCCGCGCGAGGAGTTGAGGACCCTATCGACAGTGACTATCACCGAATAGCTGCCTAATAATTTTCCCTTCAAGAGGAATGCTGCCTGGTAGACTGCTGCCATTTCTTGAACGAATTCAAGATTTCACCGGACCAGCTATCTTATCCAAACCCTTTTGAATGACGAAAGGCTTCAGTGAGAGAAAGTTCTTTCCCTCCTCACTTCTGGTTACTACAAAGTAGCAAGGACCACGGACTCAACTACCTTCTTCCCATGTCCCCCCACTATTGCAAACGTGTCCGACGGCGAGCTCACATCCTGGGCACCACCGCGGGTTAGGTGAGAATTCTGGTCTTGACCTTGCTCACCTCGGAGTTACACATCGAAGTTTAAAGACAGAGGGACCCAATGGCCTTCAGAAGTGTAACAGCTCATGCAATGGTCCCTTACCGGGACTGACGTTTATCAGCGGATACCAACATGGTCCTACATGATAACAAGGGGCTGGGAAATAAGAGTTAACCAGTCACCCCTTGCGCTTCCCACTCTAACAATGTGCGCAATGGTATCCGTCAGACTGGTGTTCAGGGAGGATAAAATAAATAGAATTAAAGTGGTGACATACTGAAGGGGACTATAGTTTGGGCGCTTGAAAGAACACTCTAAACTCGCTGAGGAACCCTATCGGGAGATTAAACCAGAGCCTCTTTTGCCAGTTTTATGGGTTACCGATGGGTCTTCTGGGCAGCCGTAGCGGTCCTGGTGCACGCCTAGTGCCCATCGTACATCACCCAAACAGTCAGGTCTCCACTTGCTGTCGCCCACCCCTCGGGACGAGGACCACAGAGGTTGGATTTTGAGGGGCATGGGTCAGGTAGATCCGCTTCGAGAGTCGCATTTTATTTAGGAAATTTCTTCTCACTATATTACGAAACAACAAGAGAACTTGCCATTGATTCATCCATAGTAGTATCATAATGATCCTGAGACATTGGAATATGATTTTTCTGCTTGGTGTATTTCCGTGCATTCGTATAACAATTTTGATGTTTGTTGAGAGGCTGGACGCCTAAAAGGTTTGAGAAAACTCAACTCTTTTTCGTACTTTAAATGATGTTTTAATACACAAGCTTGCTGCTACTACGTTCTCCATAAATTGCTCTGAGTAACAGTCCCAAGATTGTTTCATTTTACTTTATACTCATTCCCGGAAATAAATAAAATAGCTAACGGTAGTAACTATGCAGAGACGAATTAGATGAATTTTTTGTTTTAGATTTATTGCCTGAGAAAAAACCAAAGAAAGTAAATACGAAAGTAATAATAAATAATGGTGGTGGTGGTGGTGGTGGCGGCGGCGGCGTCGGCGGTGGTGGTGGTGGTGATGGTTATGGTGATGGTGATGGTGATGATGATGATGATGATGTTGATGCTGATGCTGAAGATGATGATGATGAGGAGGAGGAGGAGGAGGAGGAGAATGATGACGATGAAGATGATAATAAACACTGCGCTGGAGGCGTGGATACACAAGAGGATGTCATTACTTAATCATTATGATTTTTGATAAACTTGATTAGCCTAATAATAACTATAACGCCAATAACTGATAAACCTAATCGTACTGCACAAATAATATAGATCTCGTTAGAACACAACATTATTGACACCATAGTTCATTTGTGGTAAATTAATTAAGAGATATTCCTTCTTATTTATTTCAATTTTTCAATTATTACAATTTCCTCAAATGGAAATACTGTTGAGAATGTACTGTAAATGTAACACATTAAATAACTATTAATAACATATGTAATATACATTACGCTCTCTCGATCATGTGCGAAATGGCAAAGAGTTTACACGCGTTCGTTTTATGTATCCTTTTTGCTGACCGCGTCTTCCTGTCCACAGATGGCTCTGCATGCATACTTTATTACGCAGATAATAATTGGTAGATCTTTACGTCTTCTTATCAAAATTATATTCATGTTCTGTGCATATATAGCTTATGTTTCATTGTTATTCATTGTGCAAAAGTGAATATTAGCTACAGTACATGCTAATGAATCTTCTGGCTCTGTGAGAGAATAAGAATTCCTTGAAAGTGAGTATATGTTCAAGTTTTCCGCAGCCTTTTTGCATGGGCACAATTACACTTACTTGGTTGTTTTAAAAGTTCTGTTGAAATTTCATTTGGAACTTGTATCTAATTATACTGTACGAAACGTAGAGGAAAACAAGCATGGGAGGCAATTTTGCTGCCGCTAGCCTTGTGAGAAAAGTACACAAAGTAATTACAAAAGACCACTTATGTTTTAAGAACAAATTTGTGTATACGAGTTGCTGATATCATTTCAGTTTTAGTTTGTAGACTTTTACAGTCCAAATGAGCCGTGCTATTCACTTACATGGGTTACTCCATAAATTCTGCAACACGTCAGTTTTTTTTTCCTTTCTTTTCTTTGTAATTTAAGCCCTCCGACCTTCCGCCATATCGGAGGATTAATGGAATAGGTAAAATGCTGCTCAAATGAGCCCAGGGCCCATAGAGCTTAGATATAGCCGGCATGCGTCTTTTCAGGTTAAGGGAAACCCGCGGAAGAAACCTTATCCAGGTAACTCACCCTGACCAAGATGCTAACTCGGGACATCTTGAACGTAAGGCAGACATGCTACCACCACGCTACCGAGGCGGGCACACGCTTATACGATCATCAGCTTTAGGTAACACTTGAATGACATACGCTTGCATAAGTTTAATTTTATTTATTTAATGTATTCTGAGATCTAAGAAATTTAATTTATTTGCCTGGCAAATTTTATATATAGTATTTCAAATGACACATTAGAGAAGGGTAACATTTTTTATTAATTTACGTTCCCCAACGTCAAGTCATATTGAACGATGAATGAATTGGGTGAAATGACCCAAGGTTCATCAAATATAAATTATTTCACTGTTTTTTTAATCTTAGTGGAGCATGCAGGTGGCACACGATGGTATTTGCTTGAATGTTTCCAATAATTACACTTTTCTGAAATGGAAAGTCAGAGGTCATTCTAATTACTTTCTCTACTATGTACTTATAGTTATTAGGTAAAGTATTATATCCACAATAAATCCTTAACCAAGATACGAATGGGAAAAGCACGATTTGAATTCAGGGCAGGAAGCCGATATAGAAATGGGAACATATGAGGTTTAGTGTGCCACCTAATTCCTTGGAGCACTAGTGTACTGCATCGCGAAAGGCATTTGGCTGATTCAACTTTTCAATTCATAGCGGTTTGGTGTTCTGTGGTTTTTTGGAACTTTCTATTAGGAAGGAAGAGCACTGATATCTTATCTTCGCTACTTACTCCAGGTAGAGAAAAATGTGGTAATCATATATTTGGGTCCAAAGCGTTCATTATTATTGAAGGGCTTCTGGTGATGTCTGCTGTACTTTAAGATACTATATCACGTTATTCAATGCATTGCTGTTAAAATCATTCAGGGAAAAATAAAAGCTTATTGCCACTACAACCTCTGCTTGTGGCCTTTACCATAACTTACAAAGCAGTGCAGGTTACTACGACTGAAGGTGCTGGAGCCGATATAGCTCTAAAACCTGTATTGGGTAGGCACCAATAACCCTCGGTGTCTTTGCGGCACGCGGTACACAACCGTCACACCTTAATCTTGCAGGTTTTCCAAAATCTCCTCGTTCGACATGCCATCGAAGGTACGGGTGTTAACCACTCCGCGCGAGGAGTTGTGGCTGTTATGGACAGTGACGGTCACCGGGTAGGTGCCTAATAAGTTCGCCTTCAAGAGGACTGCTGCCTGAAAGACAGAATGTGCTTTCACCAGGAGCGTGCTATTTCTTGAACGAGTACAAGTTTTCACCGAACCAGCTATCTTATCCAAATCCTTTTGGTTGACGAAATCTTTCAGTGACAGAAAGTTCTTTCCCTCCTCAGTTCTGGTTACTAGTAAGTAGCAAGGACCACGGGGCTCGGCTACTACGTTTCAATGTCCCTTCAGAGTTGATGATGCTGATGCTGATGATAACGACGATGATAAGAGGAGGAAGAAGAAGAAGAAGAGGAGAAAGAAGAAGAGGAGGAGAAAGAAGAAGAGGAGGAGAAAGTAGAAGAGGATGAGAAAGAAGCAGAGGAGGAGAAAGAAGCAGAGGAGGAGAAAGAAGAAGAGGAGAAAGAAGAAGAGGAGGAGAAAGAAGAAGAGGAGGAGAAAGAAGCAGAGGAGGAGAAAGAAGAAGAGGTGGAGAAAGAAGAAGAGGAGGAGAAAGAAGAAGAGAAGGAGAAAGAAGAGGAGGAGAAAGAAGAAGAGGAGAAAGAAGAGGAAGAGGAGAAAGAAGAAGAGGAGGAGAAAGAAGAAGAGGAGGAGAAAGAAGAAGAAGAGGAGGAGAAAGAAGAAGAAGAAGAGAAAGAAGAAGAAGAGGAGAAAGAAGAATAGGAGGAGAAAGAAGAAGAAGAGGAGGAGAAAGAAGAGGAGGAGAAAAAAGAAGAACAAGAAGAGGAAGAGAAAGAAGAAGAACAAGAAGAAGAAGAAGAAGAAGAGGAGGAGGAAGAAGAAGAAGAAGAAGCGGAGGAAAAGAAGCAGACGAAGAAGAAGAAGACGAAGAAGAAGACGAAGAA
>JAUKNK010001493.1:0-12645 GCA_030765055.1 Mantis religiosa | reverse complement strand
GCATGAGAAAGCTGTCCGCACGTTGGGTGCCGCGTTTGCTCATGTTATACGAGAAACGTGTTGGAATGAACATTTCCAACGCTCTGTTGTTGCAGTTTAGGCGCAATAAATCCGAGTTTTAGCGCCGATTAATTATTGTAGTTGAAACTTGGATACACCACTATACCTTCGCAACAAATATACAGTCTAAGCAGAGGACTTCAAAGGAGAAACCGGCTCCAAAAAAGGAAGAACTGTTTTTTTTTTCGGCACGGAAAGTGATTGCGACTGTTTTTGGGTATTGTCATGGAGTTATTTTAATCTATTATATTCAAAAAGAAAAAGATTTACAGGAGCATACTACGCATCATTACTTGACAAACTGAAGGCATAACTTGCAGAAAAACCTCCACATTTGCAGAAAAAGTAAATCCTGCTTCACCAAGACAACGCATCGTCTCATACCTCAGCGCTTGCAATAGCGAAAATCCATGAATTACGGTTTGAACTGCATGACTCACCAGATCCAGCTCCAAGTAACTTCTTTTTGTTCCCTCATGTAAAAATTGGGCTCGGAGGACAGAGATTTGCGCTGGGAGGAGTGTGTACAGTTACAACGAGACTATGCTGAACAAAAAAATTCTGAAGAAAATATCTTATATCTTTATTAGGTCGGAACATTTTCAGACCACCTATATATAAAACTGGACTGGCCTATGCGGCATCCCCAGAGGAAGTTCACAAAGTGAAGACTTACCCCTCTCTAACGACCAGGGAGTTACTGAGCTGTCCTCGAAGGGCGCCCTGCGCCTCCGTGGGACTTTCCATAGGGCAACACCTAGAGACTAACAAACCGCTCCCATCTCGTCCGAAAACACAAGACGGGATGGAAGTGGATACGCCACTTACGCGCGCCAATCCCAAAGACGATGGCCTCGGGGGGGGGGGGGTGAAGTCCACCTGGTGATCTAGCACACCTTCTACTAGCTATGCTGGCTAGTACGCGGGAATATACGGCTTCCCTCAACCCCGTTCGTACACGTACCCGATCTCCCACGGGTATCAGGAAAACACTACCCCCTCGAGGCCAACCCAATCCGAACAACTCCCATATAGGGAGGGGCTCGAATGTTTGGACCAAGGTTCCTCTGGTAAGGATAAAACGATAGGAGAAGGAGCGAAGCCGGGCCAAAGAGTCACGACAGTATAGCGGACAGTTGAAGCTCCCCGGCAGGCCAGCATAACAGGTCCCACCCGTCGTAGTCCTGAAACGGCCCACCAGATCGTACCGGAGACCGGAAGAGCAAGTTTTTACCAGGAGCATATCACCCTGTCATTCACCGCCGAGACACCCGCCACGCTTCTTCTCTGAAAGGGACCACCAGATGAGAGATGATAGGAAATGATAATGGAGATGAAACGGAGGAACAGGAAATTCAGGGATGTAATTACCAACCCAGCATTTATCTGGCGACGTCGGAAAACCCCGAAAAAGCCCATGAGTCAGGTAGGCTGGCCACGGGAATCGAACACGGACCTCCCGAATATGGGCCACAGACTGAACCGCCTGAGCCATAGCGTTCGGTCATACACTGGGAATGGACAGTAGTAGGTACAAGGGCTGTTCAATAGGGAAAGAACACATTTTTTGACAACGTACTTTTATTCATCCTTATAATTTTGATGGTCCTTCTCAAAATAGTTTCCCATGAATGCGATGCACTTGTCCCAGCATTTCTCCCAGTCTTCAAAGACATGCTGGAAACCATTTTTTTAATGATTTTCAAAATGGCCTCCGCAGCCTCCACCACCGCTTCTGATAATGGATAATGCCTCCCACGAAGGCGTTTCTTCAAGTTAAGGAATAGAAAAATGTCACATGGGGCTAAATCCGGACTATAGACAGGGTGAGGTATGCACTTCACTTTGATTTTTGCATGATATTCAGCAACAACTTTGGCAATATGCGGCCACTCATTATCGTGGTGCAGCATCCAGCCTGCTTCACGGAAATGTGGTCTTTTGCGCCTGATATGGACTTGCAATGTTTTTCAGGACGTACCTGCAATACTGTCCAACTACTGATGTGTGTGCAGGTAAAACAGGCCGATAATCCATTCCATGTATATCAAAGAATGAGATAACCATAACTTTCACAGCAGAGGCAACCACTTTTACTTTTTTGGAGGTTAGTGATGAAGGAGATTTCCACACTGAGCTTTGCTGTTTGCTCTCAGGATCAAAATGATGTGGCCAAGTTTCATCAGTAACGATTACGTTTGAAGGAAACTCCGGATCTTCCTCTAACATCAACTTTAACTGCATGGTATCTCCATTGCAGCGGTAGGCGACACTGTACATGCCTGAACTTGTCTGCTTCTCACAAGCGGGAACCAGGAGTACCAACAATGAAACTACTACGGCGTGTTTGTTTCACATTAAGCTAACAGAATATAATATGATTGAATTTTAGTGCCAAGAATTATGACCGTAAAATAATTATGATCATTCATTGTTGAACAGCCCTTGTATACAGGAATTGCTTAGTTTTATACAGTCTGCTATATGTATGGATTTTAGCACTATAACTGTGGTAAGGCTTAAAGATATTAAGATGTCATCCTTGGAGAGTGTTGAAATACTTTTGACCAGATCTATGGAATTCTAGATGCTTAGACTTTCAGACTTAGGTAATGAGTTGTATTTATTGACGATTATACTTTGAGTAACGTTCCTTACCATTGTTATTTCATTCTTTGGAAGTGTCTTGATTGTAATCTGTTGAGTTCTGTTTTGATTATAAATTATATTTTCACTTTGCATTTTTTAATATGTTGTATAATTTTTCTAAACATTAGTCTGAGGTTATAATTTATCATATTAATAATTTTGATAGATACATGTAAGCCTTCTCTGTATAGTAATTGTACAGTAGTAAGAGAGTTAAGGCTGTTTGTAATATAATCTTAAAAATATGTTACAAATTTTTCGTAGCTTTTAAACAATGCAGTATCTATTTCATTTATCCAAAGATCCTTAGGGTGTTATTCATCCATTCTCTTTTTACATCTTTCTTTAATTTGGCATACATATCTAGATAAATAGTTGAATATCCACCAATCTACTCATTTCTTGACTCCTTTGTGAACTAATCCACTTACAGTTTCAAGAGATATTGCTGTGGCCAGGGATACAAATTAATTTTACAAATGTAATACTTTCATTCATTTTATTGTTCATAATAGGTATATAAAATAAATGTTCAAATGCAGTAAGTTCAGTTGACTATGTAGAGAGACCTTGATTTAGCTGAGTTTTAATACCATCTTCATTATTATAAATTTAAACTCGTGTTTCAACACATCTTTGGGAACCTTTACTCCATCAGTATAGATATGAGTCCAAAGGTTTGATGAAATTTCTCCACTAATTCAGAAAACTGATGATATCTTCCTGTTAGCTTACAATTACTAAGTAGATATTCTACAGCTTGTCCATGCACACCTCTACTAATAAGTATTTGTTAGTAGATTCCCTTTGATTTTTAAAACATGGTATAATTATAGGTAGAGCCAGCATGAAACATTTAATGCCATGGCCGGGATTTGAACCATGGATCTCCTGGTTTCCATCCAGTCGCCCTAACCCACTGAGATACCATGGCCAACGTGCCGTCGTGACATTAAATTTTCCATTTGACTCATATATTTCCCCGATAGACCTCTAGGGGCTCTCGCATCCGAGATACACCGTCGGTGGCGACTTACTATCCTAAGTACTTGACTCCCAGGCTTCATCATTTAACTCTTATTATTTTAGTTAATTGATGTAAATTAATCATTTTTTCATACTAGTTGTATACAGGCTAAGGTTTTTGATAGAGCCAACATGAAAAATTCAATGCCATGGCCAGGATTTGAACTACGGAACTCCTGGTTTCCGATATACGGCTAGTATGAAGAAATTATTAATTTCCATCAATTAACTGAAATGGTATAATATGTTGATATTTTTATTATTGTTCCTGATAAACACGTTAACAATGCTTTAAAATTACTAAATTTAGAATATAAAGCTACAAAATTCACATTAGAAACTGAAATTAATGGATTTCTTCGTTTTCTGGATTTGAAGATAATAAGAAATAATATCAAATTACACTTAGATATTTTTAGGAGGTCTACTCATATCGATAATTACATAAAAAATTGGAGTTTTAACCCTTTTTCACATAAATTTGCTGTTTTTAATAGTTTGATTTATAGATTAATAAATATACCCCTGAATAAAGAGAAATTTAATCAAGAATATAAACATATTACTAATACTCCTTTAATTAATGGTTTTAATAAAGACTTTATACGAAAGAAGATTGAATAATTTAAATATAAAAAAACTGTTAATGATATTTCTACCCTTAAAAAATGAAAGAAGTTTATAATTTAAAAAAAATTACTTACCATCCTTGGTTTAATAAACTTTATCAAAAATGTTTAAAGAAGTTGGTATAGCTTTGGTTCCTAAAAATAAATAAAGTATTAAAAATTTAGTACATTTCGCTAAAAAGATAAAATTCTTAATAATAGAAATTCTGGTATTTATCTATTTAATTGTTTAGATTGTGATCAAGTTTATATTGGAAAGACGACACGTAATTTGGAAACCAAAACGAAAGAACATTTTCGTAACATTAGGTATAAAAAAACTGATAAATCGGCCGTAGCAGATCATTTTTTGTAATTTAATTATGAAACAAATCCTGAAGTTAAATTATTAAAACAATTAAATGGTCCGATAGAGTTAATGGTTTGGGAAAAGATATTTATTTTAAAAAATAAACATCGCGTAATGAAAGATAGAGTCAACATGAAAAATTCAATGTATGGCCGGGATTTGAACCACGGTTCTCCTGATTTCCATCCAGTCGCTCAAACCCATTGAGCTAACATGGCCAACTTGCCGTCAAGACATTAAATTCTCCAATTGACGCATATATTTCCCCGGTAGACCAACAGGGGCTTTCGAATCCGAGATACACGCATTGTGGCGAATTACTCTTGTAAGTACATGAGTCCCAGGCTTCATCATTTAACTCTTATTATTTTAGTTAATCGATGGAAGTTAGTCATTTCTTCACACTAGCCTTATATAGGCTAAGGTTTTTGATAGATTGAGTCAACATGAAAAATTCAATGCCATGGCAAGGATATGAACTAAAAATAATAAGAGTTAAATGATGAAGACTCGGACTCAAGTACTTAGGATAGTAAGTCGCCACAAACGGTGTCTCTTGAATGCGAGAGCCCCTAGTGGTCTACCGGAAAAATATATGAGTCAAATGGAGAATTTAACGTCAGGACGGCACGTTGACCATGGTAAGTCAATGGGTTAGAGCTACTGGACGGAAACCAGGAGATCCGTGGTTCAAATCTCGGCCACGGCATTGAATTTAAATGTTCACTCTATTTATCTGAAACCTTAGCCTATATACGGCTAGTATGAATAAATGATTAATTTCTATCACTTAACTAAAAATAATCACATAATGAATTTCGAATTACCAGCAGTTGATTCTGTTTTAAAGTTTGTTTCGTTTTCAGATTTTGGTAATACTGAAAAAGCATAATAACATTGTAATCGGAAACCTTGACGACAGAGTTTATTGATTGGCTGACCATGCAAGCAATTTGTGTGTGAAATCGATCTCAATTAGAAAGAAAAATTAACTTCATTTTCTTGAGATAAGTGAAGATTTTTACAAATATGTATATTAGTGTAATAAGTACTTGATTCTACATTTTCAGAAGAGCCGATTTGGTACAAGTAGAAGAGTTTATGATGCAAACTATCCCCCAGAAGCCTCTTGTACGCACCTTCACACAAAATAGTATTCCTCAATCATCTTCCGCTCTTCAAGGACGGAATAAGGTGGCCTCTACGGAGAAGAAACATGATTTCCTCATTCAGGACAATAATTATAAGCCACGGGGAGAAAATTCTGGAACACCAAATGAAACTAATTTAGTGACAGGTAAGTTCCCCAATGCCTTCCCAAAGCTATGCTAAAGTTGCTGCAAAGACCCTGGTGCTAGCATTTACACTAGTAAGACTTGCTTTTATACCCACATAAATGGGTGAAGTTGAGCGAATGATTGTACCTTCATTTCCATTTTACATAATTTACAACATTTCACAATATTTCTATTGTCTACCTTAGCCTAAGTAAAAATTATATTCTAGCCGCTCATTATTCCCTTGGCCTCCTGGTGCCCTCACTCCCTGGGCTTTGGCTCACCTTGGAGTGCTCTCCTTCTGCTTCATCATTGTACCCTTCCTTTTATCCTTACTGTGTTTTCTGCTCCTCCTTTCTTCTCCTACCCCATTTCTCTTTCATCTTTAAACACTCCCCCATGTTCCTATACCTTTTTCCCCTTTTCCTGTCAGCATTTTCATAGCTACTATTTTTTTTATCCTCCTATACCTTATTTCTCCACTTCACAAATTCCCTCCAGTCTATCATATGAGAGTCAGCTGATATGTCCCAGAACTTACTATAAAAAGCATTAAATTTTTTTTCTTTATTTCTCAACATAATCTCCAGAAAGGCTAACAAATTTGTCATGTCAGAGCTCTAATTTAATTAAAGCATCTCTGTTGTGCGATGTATCATGGTCCTCAAAATACGAGGGCTGTTCAATAAAGAATGATCATAATTATTTTATGGTCATAATTTTTCGCACTAAATTCAGTCTTACTATATTCTGTTAGCTTAATGTGAAACAAACACGCCGTAGTAATTTCATTGGTGGTATTTCTGGTTCCCGCCTGTGAGAACCAGGCAAGTTCAGACATGTTCAGTATCGCCTACCGCTGCAGTTGAGGTAACATGCAGTTAAAGTTGATGTTAGAGGAAGATCCGGAGTTTCTTTCAAACGTAATCACTGCTGATGAAACTTGGCTACATCACTTTGATACTAAGAGCAAACAGCAAAGCTCAGTGTGGAAATCTCCTTCATCACCAACCCCTAAAAAAGAAAATGTGGTTGCTTCTGCTGGGAAAGTTATAGTCATTTTATTCTTTGATATTCATGAAATGGTTTATCAACACGTTGTACCTGCACACACATCAGTAACTGGACAATACTACAGGAATACCTTGAAAACATTGTAAGTCCATAGCAGGCACAAAAGATTACATTTCCATGAAGCAGGCTGGATGCTGCACCATGAAAATGCGCGGCCACATATTGCCAATGTTGTTGAATATCTTGCAAAAATCAACGTGAAGTGCATACCTCACCCTCCCTATAGTCCGGGATTAGCCTCATGTGACTTTTTTCTATTCCCTAGCTTGAAGAAACGCCTTCGTGGGAGGCATTATCCATCATCAGAAGCAGTGGTAAAGACTGCGGAGGCGATTTTGAAGGATCTCTCAAGAAATGGTTTCCAGCATATCTCTGAAGACTGGCAGAAATGCTGTGACGAGTACATCGCGTTCAGGGGAGACTATTTTGAGAAGGACTATCAAAATTATGAGGGTGATTAAAGGTACGTTGTCAAAAAAAAAACTGTAATCATTCTTTATTGAACATCACGCGTAGCTATTTACCACCACATCATTGACCTCCTCGTTGTTGTGAAGTCTTTGTCCTACAAGACATCTTTTGAGGTTCTGGATCAGGCGATAGTTACTGGGTGGTAGATCTGGCGAATAGGGTGGATGTTCAAGCAATTCGAACTTTAATGTGCTCATTTTTCCCATTGCAATGACTGAACGATGGGCCGCAGTATTCTCGTAAACAATCAAGGTTCTTTTTTTTTTGCCAAATGGGGTCTTTTTCTTTTCACCTCATCACTCAAACATTGCAGTGGTCACCAGTGATACTTTTACCCTTTTCCAAGTAATCAATAAGAATAATTCTCTGTGCATCCCAGAAAAAACTCGTCATAACCTTGTTAGTTGAAAAAATTGACTTTGCCTTTTTTGGAGTTGGTTCACCTGGCACAATCCACTGTTTTGACTGTGACTTACTTTCTGCAGTATAGTGATGTATCTAAGTGTCATCCATGGTAGTAAGCGGTGTCAAAAATTCACTGGGATTTTTACAGTAGAGCTCCAAATTCTTATCAGAAACAGTTTTCTCTGCAACTTTTGATCAAGTGTCAACAAATGTGGAACCCATCTTGTACAGAATTTGTGAAGGCCCAAAACATTACTTAAAATATTACCTGCACGTTCTTTTAATATCTTTACAGCCTCTGCTATCTCAAACAACTTCAATCTGCGGGCTTCCAGTACTAAACAATGACTTTAGTTAATTGATGGAAATTAATAATTTCTTCATACTAGCCGTATATAGGCTAAGGTCTTTGATAGATATAGTCAACATGAAAAATTCAATGCCATGGCCGGGATTTGAACCATGGATTTCTTGGTTTCCGTCGAGTCGCTCTAACCCATTGAGCCACCATGGCCAACGTGCCATCTTGACATGAAATTCTCCATCTGACTCGTATATTTCCCCAGTAAACCACTAGGGGCTCTCGCATTCGAGATACACCGGGGAAATATACGAGTCAGATGGAGAATTTAATGTCAGACTGCAAGCTGGCCATGGTAGCTCAATGGGTTAGAGCGAATGGAGGGAACCAGGAGATGCGTGGTTCAAATCCCGGCCATAGCATTGAATTTTTCGTGTTGACTATATCTACTAAACAATGAATTTGTTCAATGATCTCTGGAGTTGAGACTTCCACTAGACGTCCAGAGCGAGACTCATCACTGCTACTCGCACGTTCCATTTTAAACTCTACAACCAACCTTTTAATTATTGTATATGAAGGGACAGAGCGAGGCTCATCACTAGTACTCGTACGTCCCATTTTAAACTCTACAACCAACCTTTTAATTATTATATATGAAGTGACAGAGAGAGACTCATCACTAGTACTCGTACGGCCCATTTTAAACTCTGCAACCAACCTTTTAATTATTGTTTATGAAGGGAAAGAGCGAGACTCATCACTAGTACTTGCACGTTCCATTTCAAACTCTACAACCAACCGTTTAATTATTGTATATGAAGGGACAGAGTGAGGCTCATCACTAGTACTCTCACATTCCATTTTAAACTCTACAATCAACCTTTTAACTATTCTATATGAAGGGACAGAGCGAGGCTCATCACTAGTACTCGTACGTTCCATTTTAAACTGTACAACCAACCTTTTAATTATTGTATATGAAGGGGAAGAGCGAAGCTCATCATTTGTACTCACACGTACCATTTTAAACTCTACAATCTACCTTTTAATCATTGTAAATGAAGGGACAGAGTCTTTCAATGTACTGCGCATTTCCTCCTTGGTTTGTTTAGGCGTTAAGTCTTTCAAATGGAAGTATTTAATCACTGTTTGTTCTTCCAAGCCCCCATTTTCATGAACTTCTACACTTGTCTTGTTTAAAATGCTGTCATTCAAAATCTAAACAAGCTACTGACCTGTAACTATGGATACAAGCATGTCTAGAGTTAAACTATATGATGCTCTCTGTCAAACTGCCTCTCTATGTGAGGTGCGAGACTTATCAGCCGACATTTGTATAATGCTGCATGCTCTTTTCTCCATCAAATAGCTCACACAGCGCTTTTATCTTCACTCTTAGCCCCTTCAGAAACTGTTCCTGTCCTCATCCATGCCAGCCCTTCTCTTTCTCCCTTATTGCAATAATCCATGTATTCTTCTCTTCCCCACTTTCTTTTTATTAGTCTATAGATTCTCAATGATTGTTTACTTTCTAAGCTCTCCCATAACTCTTGTCTTCTTATGTCTATCCGATTTCTGACCATCTTCCAAAATCCTTCTCCACATCCACCTTTCTTAACAGAGAAAACTAACTCGGCCTTCAATCACCTAGAGGTACATAGTACGTCGCAGTCTCTTGTAAGTTTCAGAGGCTGTATTATTTAAATAAAACAGAATTTTACTGCACCTTACCGCTTCTTTCACATCACCTCCATTTTGTGGTATGAAAGTGCAAGCAGAGTCCATAAAATAGAGCATTACTACCAACTTGCCAATACAACAGTCTTGCTGCATATGGATATAATACATAAAACCTCATTCTTTTCAGATAGTCATGGTAAAAACAGAAAACTTATCAAGAAAAGTACAGGAAAAAATCAATTTCAGTTTTTATTGATTTGCACTAATATCTATTTATCCTGCCCCAATTTCTTTTATTGTTTTATACAGATTTAAAGAACTTCTGTCCTCAAAGCGTGTACAAATTTTCTGCTTATCATTTGTACTTTCCAAAATCTACTGTCAGTGCTTTTCTCTTGTCATTTATCGCTTGTTCTAGTCTTCTCTCATACACTGTATGTACTGTAATAGCCTATGTATTTGTACTGTACTACCTAGTCTAGCCATAAATATTGTTACAACTTGAAAAGTGAAAAATGCAAATACCATGCAATATAATTTAATTGACTTTTAGTATCTTCTACCCACAGGCATTCGTTACACATAACACCAATCACTTTTCGAAATGGCCTTCTTTTGCATGGACACAGGCAATGAATCTTTGTGACCACTCGTCTTTGGCAGATTGATGACATCAGGGGGAAATCTGCCACTGCTGACAAGAAGGAATGTTTTAAACTACCAATGGTCGGTCGTTTCCTCTTGCAGTCGATGCCCTCAAGCAGTGACCACAGTCGGTAGTCCAATGTTTTCAGGTCGAGACTGCTACTGGGCCAATTTTCAGGCGAAATGAAGTCAGGGACATGACGCTGAAGCCATGCTTGCGTTGACCTGGCCTTGTGGGCAGGGGCGGAATCCTGCTGGAAAGTCCATGGTTGGTTTTCAAACAATGTGCCACTCAAGTCCTTGACAATAGGCTCCAAAACAGTGCTTTCACACACCATCACTGAGGAGGGATGATAGGTTCCCTGAGCTTTAGCTGCCAAGATGATGATGCCTAAATCCCGTCATTTTGCACATTGAAAGACTTGTCAATATTGAAAACTTTTTCATCAATGAAGAGGATGTTCCGATAAGCATTTTGAGCGTAATGCTGTAGGAGATGACATTTAAGCACTCTCAGCGTCCTTTACTTTGACGATAAGCCCTTAGTCCAAGGTCATTTCAAGTGACAAGATAACCTTCTTTCACACAGTATTTCTCCTAATACAAGCCGCTATTGCTTTTTGTGCTGCTGGAATCCTGATGATGCATGGTCAACCCTCCCTCGGCCGATGCTTTACAGTCCCAGTTGCAGCGAATCACTTAATGGTGAGGTACACAAGCATACGGCTGATTTTCAGCTTTTGTAGCATCTTGAAAGTGTCACTTGTAGATTTTCCAACTTTATTCAACACAATGATGGATACACGATTTTCATAATCACCCCATTCTATGGTGAAACCTGAAGCTAAATACTTCCTCTTTCAAAGATAAGCTAACAATGGTTCGAGGTTAAGGTGTGCACACATGCAGTTATTTACAGGCCAAACTGGATGTACATTATGTGATAAAAATTTGTAACAGTATTTATGGCAAGACTAAGTACAGACTAATCAGTAGTAAAAAGGCAGCGAGCTTCTGCTGTTTTAGTTTGGTGTATTGTTTATGAGCAGCACAATATCGCATCTGCTTTAAGATTAGATAACATTAAAAGTTTATTTGTCAATTTTTTCGGCTTGACTCTCGAAATAAAGCATGAATTTCTGTATGCTTGTTACGGCTTATGTGTGGATCATAACTTCAGCTGGTTCATCAACACTGGCTGAATCTGAATACTCTTTATTTTCATTGTCCATAACACTGCATGATGCAATAATGTCTTCCTCTGTAATCGGTTTATAACCTCTGTCATTATCAATGTCTTCTTCCTCAACATCGGAACAGTCATCCATATTTTTAAAAATGACAATAAAATCACTTACTATTTCTTCTTCTGCAATCTTGCTTTCTGTCAAGTCACACACCCAGGCCTCAAATTTTTCCATGAATTTATCAAAGTTTCTGTTCTAACCTAGTCAGCGCAATGAATTCGCCCGCTGGCAAGAAAATTTGAGTAATGTACCTAATGAGAATAACAATTTATCGTCTGTAAAACAAGTCTTCATTTAAATTAAATTTAAAGGGAGTTAATGAATGACATTAAACAGCACTTTTAATATATCGAGATTTAACTGTATTGGAACACCACAGTGAAGCGAAATAATTATTAATTTATAGATGAGTCAAAAATATTACACATCGGCTTCACTTACGTACCTATTTACGACTCATGTATAAATTAATACTTACTTTTAAGTTTTTCCAGAACATGTGTCAGAGACATTGCCTCCATCCTCAACCGGCCATCGACTGCTTCTCATTGGTGTAGTTGACGATATTTTGTCATAGGTCTCCTCTGGTGGTGGTTTGAGGAACTTGCTGAACAAATCTTTCTGGGGAATGTCAAAATTGAATACTTTCTTCCTATTTTTTGAAATGAATATTTGTTCCTATGTGGACAGTTCTTGTTTTCCTGATGTTTTTTGTTTTAATAGTTTTGGTTCTGGAATTATGTTGCAATTATTTCCCAAAAATGCATGGTGACTGCTGATTTTTCTAATTGTTTATACTTTATGTTCCAAAAATGTTCCTTTGTCCTTG
>JAUKNK010001492.1:0-23203 GCA_030765055.1 Mantis religiosa | reverse complement strand
ACCGACAGGCAAAGTAGACAAAAAGACGAACATGCAAATAATGAAACCTGACTGTGTTATGGACTATGATACCGAAATTATGGTTTGCCGGAAGAATCATGATAGATGTCGAAGGAATGTTGGTTCTTTGTCAAGATCAGGGCAAGGCCAGTTGAGTTAGGGAAAGTGTCTAACAAAGCCATGAAAGGAGCAGTGTCCGTAGAAGATTTCTAAAGGAATTGTCACTTGATGTGTATGAATAGGGAATTCTTTGGATCATTTACAATGGCGACCAAAACAGCCACAAAGGGACTTTGAAAAAGGAATTTGGAAAGGGAAAGTTAGAGATATATACACGCGCAGCTGTGGTCAGGGAAGCAGTCTTCAGTGTGTAGCCGATATGGCTATATCGCGGCTAGGAAGCCATTATAAACATTTATCGGCGTGTAGCCGATATGAGGAGGGGAGTCTGAGACGTGAAGCCTATTAGAGCGGTCAACTTGTTCTGCCTTGAATATTTGTCGGGTCATCAAAATTCATCGAGAAATAATCAATTAGCATTCAGTCACTCTAAACCGAGATTGGTAACCCTCGGTCAGCAGCTTCCATTTCGAGGTTTGAAAAGAAGAAGCAGTGAATAAATAATTTGGAGACGGGCATTCCAGTGTTGTAAAATTTCCTTCTCGCACCCATCCACGCATACCCTGAGAGAAACCTCATTGCTCGCCGACTTCTGTGTACAGCCATAAACATTGTTGCTTCAAACTGGCGTACAACGTGAAACAGTGGTAACCTGTGATCGCCACCATCTTCATTTTGTTGCTTCAACTACAATAAAAATATGGGTGCGGTTGACAGATCAGACATGATGATAGGCTCCCTCGAGTGTGTAAGGAAGACTTTGAAGTGGTATAGGAAATTTTTCTTTCATATGTTAGACATGACACTTCTAAATGCACATTCACTGTATAATTTCAAAACTGGTCTTACTCTCGCTGACTTTCAACTCACTCTAATTACTGAACTTTTACAAGAATTTCATACACCAAGACTAACAAATAAACCTGGGAGGCCTTTATCTGGTGACCAACCCACAAGACTGACAGAACGACATTTTATTTCACTAATACCTTCAACACCAAATAAAAAAAAAGCCTGCCAGAAGATGTCATGTATGTTCCAACACCACTATTGGCCAGAAAAAGAGAAAAGAGTCAAAGTATATGTGCCAAATGCAATGTGAGTTTATGTTTGCACCCCTGTTTTGAAATTTACCATACACAAATCCGATTTTGAAAGTAGAGGTGGTAATTTCTACCTGTATATAATATATAATAATAATAATAATTAGATTTACATATCTAATTTATAGCCAAATCTGATTCATACTCACAAAAAGAATACTATTACATTAAAATTTGGATACCCCTGAATTGTTAATAAATTTGTTCATCAATATTTTGGTAAAGTGTCACTTTAAAGTTAAGACATCAAAATTCAGATCATCATATAGCAACTTTTTATTAATGTTTCTATTGTGGTCCTTGGACAACCCTTTGTAAAGTGTGTTGCGTGTGGTATCTTTTCCCTATTTTGAAACTTTTTATATTTTAATTGTGTTACTTGGCATTCATCCACAACAACTTTGGTGAGTGTTTCACAATATTATATGTTAATTCTGCATGGTATTTTAAAGAATATACTAATTAATGTTTATCTAAAATAATTCAGCAAGGAGGGTCTGTGAGCTTGTTAACACTTCAGCAGTGAAAGAGTTAAGAGGTCGGGCTTTAATGTAATTCACAATTTTAACCAACTCTTCTAATGTTTCCCACAAATCTGGCAGAATTTTTTTTACAGCCAACACCTCTCTATACTGCATCTGTCATAAGAAACACACTTTTTGTATTACTCTGCGCCCACGTGCACAAGCGTGACAGACGACAGTGACACTTTGGCCCATGTGTTATGCCATATTACATTCAGACAAGTTGCATGCACAGGAGTAGCTTACTAATAGGTTTTGTTTTGTAGGTTTTGTTCGCGGAATTGCTCACAGGAACAGAAAGCTTCTAAGGACGGCAGGAGTGTATGTATCGAGCAATGAGTCAACTTAATCTCAGGGTTGACAGATTGAAATCAAGTTTTCAATCCAGTGTTGTGTCCAGACATTGCTGCAGCTCCCGGTACTTATGCCTACACAAACTTTCCACTCAAGACCTGGCTCTGAAATAAATCCATCAAGACATTCTTAGCAGTTTTAGTTAATTGATGGAACTTAATCATTTCTCCACACTAACCATATATAGGCTAAGGATTTTGATGGATAGAGTCAACATGAAAAATTCAATGCCATGGCCTGGATTTGAACCACGGATCTCCTGGTTTCCATCCAGTCGCTCTAACCCATTGAGCTACCATGGCCAACGTGCCGTTCTGACATTAAATTCTCCATTTGACTCGTGGTTCAAATCCCGGCCATGGCATTGAATTTTTCATGTTGACTCTATCCATCAAAAACCTTAGCCTATATATGGCTAGTGTGGAGAAATGATTAATTTCCATCAATTAACTAAAATATTAAGAGTTAAATGATGAAGCCTGGGACTCAAGTACTTACGATAGTAAGTTGCCACAACTGGTGTATCTCGGATGCGAGAGCCCCTAGTGGTTTACCGGGCAAATATACGAGTCAAATGGAGAATTTAATGTCAGGACGGCACGGCCATGGCAGCTCAATGGGTTAGAGCGACTGGCCGGAAACCAGGAGATCCGTGGTTCAAATCCCAGCCATGGCATTGAATTTTTCATGTTGACTCTATCCATTCTCAGCAGTGTTATGCATGACTTCCCTACAAAACAATAGGTCTTCAACAAGCTCTTTTTTGTGTTCGTAATGTACAAAAGATAACAAATGAAACTTGTCAGTGAAATCAGTACTTTCAAGTTGTAAAGCACACATTATTGTTGACTTTAACCTCATAATTAGCTGATCCAGGACATTTTGAGACATATCAACAATTCTATGTTTAACAGAATCATTTGATAGTGATGCTACACATCTTTTTAGCTACTAGCAAAATTAATTCCTCTGCAATGTTATAAGGCTTGCCACTTTTAGCAATGAGTAGCGCTACTTTATTGGAAGCTAGTGTTGCTTTTTCACTACTGGTTCCAGTAGAAATTTTTTCTATTCTAAATTTACTCATTTTCATCTCTTTACTTTTTATTTTAAAATAATCAAATGTCTTACCAATGCAATCCGGATGTTTTGTCTCTAAATGTATTTGCAGCTTAGCAGGCTTCATTGCATCACTGGACAGTACATAACACAAAACACATTGAAGTTTTTGTTCATCTTCAGTTCTAGCTTGAACAAATCCTTAACTTAAATATTCTTCACTCTATTTTCGCCATTTTGCTTTTCATAGATCGGCAGAACAGCAACTAGTTAAACTAGTAGGCTCACTAAAACTTACCTCTTGATAGCCAGTTATTGTAGGCTTACATTTAATTGATCCAGTCTGCAACCAGCGATTCATGTTGAACAAAGCGAATAAATTCTCACGATTCACAACTACAAACTGTCAGGACAATCAAATACTATCATTCCTGGCTTCAATGAAGCGAGACTGACTGGTTTGTTGTGTGTGTGTATGTGCAGCCGGTGCTAGTGACAATGCTGACTCAGACCGCACGTAAACTAGGCTGATTTTCCCTGCACCGCAGCTAACCGCTCACGTTCACTATGGTTGCGTCGCTGCTATTATAACGCTGCACTACACGCTCTCAACTGAGCTGCATTACATCATTATGACATAGCTGCATAAAAAATGTTAAGTAACACGTAAGTAGTTCAGCACCGAGCAGATAAGTGACTCAGTAAATACAATTATATGTTAGATAGTGTCAATATGAAAAATTCAATGCCATGGCCAGGATTTGAACCACGGATCTCCTGGTTTCTGTCCAGTAGCTCTAACCCATTGAGCTACCATGACCAATGTGCCGTCCTGACACTAAATTCTTCAGTTGACTCATATATTCCTGGTAAACCACTAAGGACTCTCGTATCCATGATACACCATTTGTGGTGACTTACTATTGTAAGTACTTATATCACAGGCTTCACCATTAAACTCTTATTATTTAAGTTAATTGGTGGAAATTAATCATTTCTTCACACTAGCCATACATAGGCTAAGGTTTTGTATGGATAGATTCAACATAAAATATTCAATGCCATAGCCAGGATTTGAACCACGGATCTCCTGGTTTCTGTCCAGTCGGTCTAACCCATTGAGGTACCATGGCCAACGTGCTGTCCTGACACTAAATTCTCCAGTTGACTCATATATTCCTGGTAAACTACTAAGGGCTCTCGTATCCGAGATACACCACTTGTGGTGACTTACTATTGTAAGTACTTACGATAATTAGTCTATGTATGGCTAGTGTGAAGAAATGATTAATTTCAACCAATTAACTTAAATGATAAAAGTTTAATGGTAAAGCCTGGGATATAAGTACTTACGATAGTAAGTCGCCACAAACAGTGTATCTCGGATATGAGAGCCCTTAGTGGTTTACCAGGAATATATGAGTCAACTGGAGAATTTAGTGTCAGGACAGCACGTTGGCCATGGTACCTCAATGGGTTAGAGCGACTGGACGGAAACCAGGAGATCTGTGGTTCAAATCCTGGCCATGGCATTGAATTTTTCATGTTGACTCTATCCAAGCATCTTCAGTTGTTTTTCCTTTCCTAAATCCATACTGATCATTAAATCCAATCATTAATCTATACTCCATTAAATGTTTCTTTATTAATTGCTTAAAAAATGTTGTCATTGTATTCAATAGGCAGATTGGCCTATATGATTTGGGATTTGCTGGATCTTTATCCTTTCCCTTTTGTAATATAACTACTTTTGCCTCCTTCCAACTGAAAGCAACCTCTCCACAAACAATCATTACACAACTATTTAAATACAGTATCAGTTTCTCTTGCAAACAATACAACACTTCATTCACAACACAATCGGGTTCAGATGCTTTTTTCCTTTTTAATTTTTGAAATACCAAGATATATCTAAAAGCAATATAATATAATTATTTAAGTAAGTTTCTCTTACATTAATTCTACTAATCACATTCTCCAAATTATCAAAATTGGGGTCATTATCAGGAAGCAACGTATGCAAAAAAAATTTAGTTATATCTTCCCTGTTTGTTGCGGCAATACCTTTATCGTTGGTTAATGTATTCAAAACTTCTGTTTTTTTTTTATCTCGTCCATTACAATTTTACATGAAACTCCCCATATATTATTTGTTAAATTATTTTCCACAAAATGCTGCCATGATACTCTGCGAGTTTCTTCCAATAAGACCAGTAAGTGCTCACTCAGCATCATGAGGAAATTCAGAAGCTATGCCAGGTAGTGAATCCTGGTCTAGAAAGCCAACTTTCTGGCTTGGTGATCACCCACTTCTGCTTTGCATATGTGGGCTTAAGGCCAGCAGTCAGGTTGGCATGCTCAGGACAACTTTGGGCTGTTACGCCATGGGTAACATTACATTTAAAATGTTAGTGCTGGCACAGAAGTAAACATCAGTCAAACTAATGCTGCAGAGGAGGCTGATAAGAATTCTGCCAAACACATTCTTGCCCTCAAAATCCACTTGATTGAAAGGTATTAATTTCTCCAAGTATACTAGCACTAAAATTTAAATATTTTCAGGACAACTTACAAAGGCTGCTTTAACAAGATGAGTGATACCTCTGCCTTCGTCAAAGAGCACTAGTGATCCATCTATGCAACCAAGAAGTAACTTCTCCTCATCTGGGGAGAAACCATGACAACACACTTGGGTCTGAAGAGGGATGGATGTGACAGAAGTACGCTGCAAACGACACTTGCTGATCTCATACGTACAGCTCTCAACAGTTACCTCCCCCTATAACAATGAAACAAGAAAATCATCAGAAAGCTACAAAATACATGTGCAAAATTCTACTGGTGTAAGAAAACATCAGCAAAACAGTATGCTTTGGTAAACTTTCTGTTTAAGAGAGTACAGAGAGCACAAAGTCTTCAAAGAATTAATTTTTTAATGATTTTTAAAAACTATTAGTTAGCATCTTAGTAAACAGAAAATGAAACGTCTAACAGTAAAGCAAATCCCATTTAGTTTTCTCATAAGTTTGTTTGCTTTCTCCTAAGTTCCACCACTAAAGATTATATATCCACTGTACAGGTAAATTATCATCAGAGTTGAACAATCAAACCAACTGTTGAATATCTCAGTACAGTTGATAAAATTATTTATAGTCGATTTTTCACACATCACTTACAATTTTATTTTTTGAGGAACTAGTTGTGGGAGCTGTCGCTTCCATTTTCAACCTCCAAGGACCAATTGTTATGTTATAGGTGCCTGTGGTCTTCCAGAAGAATTCTTCCATAGAAGACTGCAGGCAACTACAACAGATGGTAGTCGGGCTTTGGAGGTTGAAAATAAAAGCAACAGCTCCCAAAACTAGTCCCTCAAAAAATCAAAATATAAGTGCTAGAGTGTGAAAAACGGACTACGAATAATGTTATCAATTAACTTGGATGTCACTCTTAGTAAACTCCTACAATCACGCATAATCTCAGTTCAGGTTTGTGACACCATTGGCATCAGTATTTACAACCATGGAAGGTATGATTAAAGACCCATTTTCCATGCTATTTTACTTTGATAAGGACAAAACTCACAAACAAAATGAAATTTCTGCTGTGAATAGAGAAAATGCAGTGATAAAATGGGGGTGTCAATAATAATTTTGGTCTGGGAATTTTCCCCCCAAAAGGGAAAATGAAAAAAAAAAAAAAAAAAAAACCATTGCATATGATGACCTGTGGTTGTGACATTGAAACAATACAGGTATTAATTTTAAGCATGAATTATCTTGGGGTAGGGGGGGGGGGGAATGGTGCAGGAGATGAGCACGTCTGGAGCTAATGCAGCCAGACACTTAGAGAAGCCTGGTCACCTAAATTGTTGTGACAGGTGTTCCACACCAAATGATGAATGTAATTTGGTTCAGAAGACTTCCATCTGCAATTCAGTTTATGAGACACAATCAAAATAATGATTTTCTGAGATGACAGGTAACATAGTGTACACAATATCCAAAATGAAAAAACATGGAAAAAGAAAGGTGAAATATCTCTATTAGTACCG
Organism: Mantis religiosa; assembly: GCA_030765055.1. Lineage (NCBI taxonomy): Eukaryota > Metazoa > Arthropoda > Insecta > Mantodea > Mantidae > Mantis > Mantis religiosa. The sequence goes on along the minus strand of JAUKNK010001492.1, from coordinate 15,992 downwards.
AGCAGGATGGCTCACACGGTTCGTCTGTGGCCCACATTCAGGAGGCCCAGGTTTGATTCCCAAGGCCAACCTACCTGACATGTATTTTTTCGGAGATTTTCCTGGATCGTTAGTGAAATGCTGGGTAGGTTAATTATATCCACTGAATTTCCTGTCCCTCCATTTCACCTCCATTTATCATTTCATGTCATCTTTCATCTGGTGGTTTCGTTCAGGATAGAAGTATCGGGAGGAGTCTCGGAACTACATGGTGCGATGATATTCTCCGAGAAAAACACTTTCCCCTCCAGCGGTACAAACTTCGGTTTCCGAGCCAGCCTAGTGGCCCAATTCAGCAGAGTGGCAGGCAGGATGCTGGTTATGCAAGCCTGCAGGAGTATCTGGAGTATCCTGCTCTGGGGCGGCATCTTCCAGTCTCCAAATCGACCTCATGACTGTTTAGGGGCCACAGCAGGTGGGATGACGATTGTCCTAAGCCCACCGCCGGGTATTTTCTACCTGTAAAAGTGTAGGGATCTCGCCCTCTGTGCTGCAGTGACTCCTTGGGGTCAGCCGCCCTCTGTCACTTGCGGCATAGGTACAATAAATCTAGTCTGATCAGCATGTCGAATCCCCTCCAAATAATCCACTACTACCTCTATCAATTCCTATATGAGTTCTTCATCCCAGGAAGGTTATGCTGTGCATATTGTGACTTTGTGGGTTCGGGAAATTAAAAATCTGGGCTACAAACACCAAAAATTGCTCTTTATTTCCGTAGAATCACACTTTGTCAACCTTTACAATAGCAGAATTACGTCACATACACAATACAACCTGCAAGGTTCAACGACAACACAGCTCACACAGCTGTTCATGAAAGCAAGTTCAATTAAAAACTGTTCCCCTGACGAGCTGCGGTCTCCCTATTTATAGCTCAATCACTATCCGGAATGTCCTTAAACAATCAAGACGGCGCTAGAAGAAAGACACACTCTCCAGAAATCTATCTCTTTCCCCCACAGTTTCGGCGAGCTTTTATCCACACACTGCACTGCCCGTCTCTTTGAACTCGTCCCTCGCGCCACTTCGCCTCAACAATGCGTTCACGACAATGATCCCTCCTCAAGGCTGGTCGTCCCAAACAGCACCATCGTAGCGGGCCAGACGATCCAGGTATACCACCAACATTTTTCCTCGGGGAACCTTCTGGATATGGTAGACCACGTCGTTAATCCTCTTTACCACCCAGTACGGCCCTTGCCATGGTTGCTGAAGTTTCGTGCAGCGTCCCTTGGTCCGGGTAGGGCGGTGCAACCAGACCGAGTCACCTTGCTGGAACCCTTGGCTGTTGGCTTGCCTGTCGTATCAGGTCTTCATGCGGTCGCTTGCCTACTGGATGTTCTGGAGAGCCATTTCGTGCATGTCATGGAAACGGTCCACCAAGTTCTCCACATACTCGGTTGCTGGCTGTTTCGCTTCCGGGGGGCTCCTAAAAGCTAGGTCACAGTCTCGCTGATGGCTGGCCACGACCTTCCTCAGATGTTCTTCTAGGGTCTTGATGTACCTCTCGACCATGCCGTCTGACTGCGGGTGTAGGGGTGTTGTGTGGGTCTTGTTCACCCCAAGTCTTTCCAGTGCCTCCTTCTTCAGGTTAGACTCAAAACTGGTGCCCTGATCACTGTGGAGCTCTAACAGCTCCCCAAAATGGCAGAACAGTTGCTCCACGAGGCAGTCTGTGATCGTCTTCGCCTCCTGGTTCAGGATGGCATACACCCCCGGCCAATTGGTGTAGTAGTCCACGGCCACCATCAGGTACTTATTGCCTCGGGCGGACACTGGGAATGGTCCAGCTATGTCGACAGCGATGTGTTCAAAAGGTGCTCCGATGTTGTACTGCTGCATGCGACCCCGGTTCTTAGTCTAGGGCCTGCCACTTGCGACGCACACGTGACATTGACGGCACCATCTCTCAGCATCTGCCTGGAGGCTGAGCCAGTAGTAGCGCTGCCGGAGTTTGTCGATCGTTCGATTTTCTCCCAGGTGTTCTCCTGAAGTACCGGCGTGCACTTCCTCCAAGACTTCCGGGACCTTACTCCGGGGAAGTACCAACTGCTCTCTCTGCATCTTCCCATCGGGTGATTCCCATACCCGGAACAGCACATCCTCTTTGGTCTTCAACGATTCCCATTGGGCCGAGTATGACTAGTATGCAGCGCTTCTGGGTGCGATGTCCTCCCAGGTCGGTCTCGTCCCTGCCTCCATTTCCCTCAAGAGTGGCCTCAAGTTGGCGTCCTCCAGCTGCTCCCTCCTCAGATCTGCACTATCCCAGCCGTCCGCAGGCACTGTCATGAGCACTCGGAAAGCTGCGGTATGCTCCTTCTCTTCCAGTCTTGTGCATTGGCCACACTCTTCTGGGCAGGGTCTTCGGGACAGGGCGTCTGGATTGCCGTGGCTCTTCTCTCTACGATGTTCAGAGGTGAAGTCGAACTCCTGCAGCCTCTGGACCCAACTGGCTGTATGGCCTTCCAGGTTCCTAAAGCTATGTAGCCAGGTGAGGACGGAATAGTCAGTCCTCAGGTGGAATGGCTGACCGTACAGGTACTTGTGGAAGTGCTCCAAGGTCTTTACTACCGCCAGTAGTTCTCGCCGGGTAATGCAGTAGTTCTTCTCTGCTTTGGACAGCGTCTTGCTGTAGTAAGCTATCACCCGCTTGTGGCCATTATGGACTTGGGATAAGAAGACTCCAATGCAATGGTCGATGGCGTCGGTGTCCACAATGAAGGCGCCACCTGGATGTGGGAATCCCAAAATAGGAGCAATACAAAGTGTCTTCTTCAGCTGCTGGAAAGCACCTTCGGCATCCTCCATCCATGCATAAGGTCGATGTTCTTCTGTCAGGCAGGTGAGGGGCTTGGCGATGTTGGCCTTTGGGTGGAGCCAAGCTCTCACGGCCTGTGTCTTCTTCGGGTATGTGGCCAAATCCAGTTGGTGACACTATGTGGCCCAAGTAGTTGACCTCCTTGCGAAAGAGCTGGCACTTCTTCACGTTCAGCTTCATGTTGGTCGCCTGCAGTCTCTGAAATACCTTGCTCAGGTTTTCGAGATGGTCTTCGAATGTCTTGCCGACGATGATGATGTCGTCCAGGTATAGCAGACAGGCGTCATAGATCAACCCTCTCACCACTGATTCCATGAAGCGTTGGAAGGTAGCTGGTGCATTGCAGAGGCCAAAGAGCATAACTGTGAACTGTCAAAGCCCTTGGCCTGTTGAGAAAGCGGTTTTCTCCTTGTCTCTAGGGTCCAGAGCTACCTACCAGTAACCAGACTTCAGGTCCAGCATCGAGAACCACTGCGCACCAGCGTGTCCAGGGTGTCGTCAATCCGGGGTAAGGGGAAACAGTCCTTGGTGACAGCGTTCAGCTTCCTGTAGTCCACACAGAAGCGTAACTCACTGTTCTTCTTAGTCATCAAGACTACAGGGGAACACCAAGGGCTGTCAGACTCTTCGATCACTCCCCTGGATCTCATGTCTTCCAGCATGTCTCGTACCGCCACTTGTTTCACCAGCGGAACACGTCTAGGTGGTTGCCGAATAGGCCTGCCAACTCTGGTGTAGATGCGGTGGTGCACCCGGTTCGTGCGGCCGTAGTCGCTGTTCCCTTGGCTGAAGACGCACTGGTTCCATCTCAGCAGTTGTCGAACCTTCTCGAGCTGTTCTGCGGTCAGGTGGTCGGTCGCCCTCTCCACTAAACCTTCCAGCCGAGGCCCCATGTGTTGCGTCGGCACCGGTTCATGGGTCTGGTCCATTGGTGTTACGCTGACCATGGGCTCGCATGTCCCCAACTCCGTCCAGGCCTGTACGTCGTGATCGGTGTCTGTTGGGTTGAGCAGTCTCACCGACACCTCCTCTCGGCACGACAACAATGTCCTGGCTACACAAAGTCCGTGTATAAGCGTCTTCTGGTCCAGCATCAAGTTCCTTGTTCGCTGGCCTTCCAGTCGCATCGTCACCACCACCTCGCTTCTCGGGGGGACAACTATGTCTTCCCTCAGGACGATCCTGCAGATTCCCAGGCGTTCTTCGGGTTGCCGGAGTATGACTTCTTCTCCATTGAGCCGCAGGACCTTCCTGCCAATGTGGATCGTCGCCTCGTGGCTCCTGAGGGTATCCAGTCCCAGTATCACCTCCTCAGCCACCTCCGCGACGAACACTCACTGACGCACGGCACTCCATCCCAAGGTCAACTGCAGCAGGGCCTGCCTCTCCATGGGCAAGATGTCGCCCAATACCGTCACTAGCTGGTATGATTGGCTCAGTTTCCTCGACGGCAAACCCTTGGCCACGTCAGGTCTGATGATGGTCACGGCTGCCCCGGTGTCTACGAGCACGCGGCACGGCTTCCCTCTTACCCAACCGTCCGCGATGAGGCTGTCATCCATACGCCGACTGACGGCGCGCATTGTCACTCGACGGGATGGTGGTGATGGCACCGACGTGACCCTCGCCACGACGGCCTTTACTCGTTTTCCAGCTGCTCTCCCTGGTGTGGGCAGTCTCTCTCCAGGTGTCCCGGCTGGACACACCCCCAACACACACCATTTGGTCTTCTCGATCATCATCGCAGCCAAGTTGTTATTTGCCGTCTCCAACTTCTCTAGAATCTGTGCCAATGCTGCTTGCATCGTCGTAATGTCTCACTCCTGACACCAATTGTGACTGTAGGTTCGTGAAATTGAAAGTCCAGGTTACAAACACCAAAAATTGCTCTTTAAGTAGAAAAACACTTTGTCAACCTTTACAGTATCAGAATTACGTCACATTCACAATATAATTTGCTAGGTCAACAACCACAACAGCTCACACAGCTGTTCACACACGTGTCTTCAATTAGCAACTGTTCCCCTGACGAGCTGCAGCCTCCTTATTTATAGCCCACTCACTATCCGGAATGTTCTCAAACAATCAAGACGGTGCTAGAAGAAAGACGAACTCTCCAGAACTCCGTCTCTTTCCCCCCACCGTTTCGGCGAGCTTTTATCTCCGCACTGCACTGCCCTTCTCTTTGAACTCATCCCTCGTGCAGCTTCACCTCAACAATGCATTTGCGATACTATGATGGGATATGATGGATTGCAAAAGGAATTCTTTACTATGAAGTTTTCTTTTGTAGCAAATCTCAATTCTAAAATGTAATGTTCCAAGTTGAAGGCAGCTATTCAAGATAAAATGACCTGAAATGGGTAACGGAAGAAATTTTCTTTCATCATCACAATGTAAAAGGACATATTTCAAATACCAACCTGCAGAATTTGGATTGGGATCATGCACTCTATTCTCTATGCAATACTCCTATTTTATCTTTCCAAATTCATCTGTACGTTTCCTTAAAGACAAATATTTAATTTTTTGAAGGACTTCAGCCTAAACATGAAAAATACATAAAATAGAATGTATCTTTTGTAGAAATGGAATGTACATACTTCCAGAAAAATGATAAAATGATCACACTGTGTGAAATTAATTTTTACTAAAATCTGTAACTATATTATTTCTCTGGCATAAATGATATGTATTTAATATTTTTAAACTTCCACATGCCATGTTAGCTTACTCAGCAACTCTTGTGCCTGTGCTGAGGTGTGCATAGTTTATAGGAGTTATTGCTCATTGTCTATTATCAGATAAAAACAGAAACAAACAAAACAACAAATTTTAACTGCAGTGTACCTTCTTCATAGTTGGTTTGATGCTTCCATATCTTCCAAATACTCTCTTGAAAAATGTCATAAACCTTCACAGGCTACTGCTACATTATTGTGGATAGAGATGGCATTATTTTGTGAGGACAAGATTTTTTTCATAAAATAAAAAACCTCTAAAAACAGAAGGCATGGTCATAGCAAGACCTAGGATTATGAAGCACACATAACAAAGGTCAAACAGAAGAAAATTTGAAGTGCAATATTGAGGAAGTTCATGAATGTGCTCCAATTATTATTAATTATTAATTAGTGGCAAATAAATTATAATTATGGCCTAGTTTTTCTTACAAAATTCTTGTTGAAAGTATTTTTTATTACATTTCACAAAGCTTTAATTTCATTTCTGTTATTTATGAAAAGTTTGAAAACCTGACGTAATTGGAGAAAATGGAGATTATTTTTGACTTCAGCATAAACAACCTGCTTACGATCACCTATCAAATAAAAAAAAAAAATAAAAAAAAAGGAAAAAAAAAAAAAGAAAATAAGTTTTCAAATGTAGAATGGTGTAATCTAAAGGAAAATGAGATATTTGTCCACCATTATCAGGATGGCGAGAGACTTGATATCTTGATATGGAAATGACATATGGACAGAAATCAATTAAGAAGAAGAGGAAAAAGAATTACTTAAACATGAACTAGTATAAAAGAACTGCCCACTCACCTTACGGGTAACTTTTTGTTCCACAGAGTGTATAACATTGGCTTGAACTTTACTGAACAGTACACAAACAGGATCAAATTCTGTCCGATAATAGCACAGCAGTTCAGCTTTTATCCTACAAAAAGATACTTGCATTTTAGTTTACATCACTATGTCTTACAGCAGCAAATATTATATTATATATATATACTCTGACTGAAAAATTCAATGCCACATACAGTACGAACATGAAAATCAAAGATGTAGCAATCAAAGAAGTATTTTTTGCTGCCAATTACTTTCACCATTTCTCCCATACATTCTACATTAGCAGTACTCAAAATGACACTGCCTTGTACAACATTCTCACTATTACATATTTTTGGTTTTTAATAACAGGAATTCTATTGCTCTTGGAATGGATGTCTGTCAGTGAGGCTGTTATACTCCTGTAATATATTAAGTTAATATTTAACATAAAGCAATTAAAACTACATTTACTTTCAGACCTAATCAAATCAGACAAGCATAAAATAGGGACATTGAAGGGGGAACGTCCAATTATTCAGGATAGTTTAAAACGGGGTAAGAACACTAAATATTAATGCATCTGTGCTCTATTTGTTTTTACCAAATGAACTATGCCATTTTAGTTAAAAGGCTTCATAAACCAAATATCTATGGAATTCCGATGTGTAAAGACTATGATACAATGAAGTACAAAATTAACATAAGTTTGAGTCAAACTAGTACTCAATGCTCCACTTATTGCTAGTATTTACCTACAATGCGTTTTGTTAGGATCTTCAGCTGTTGTCGACTAATGGATGTTGGTTTGGTGAAGTTCTTGAAGGTGATAGGGTGATAGGGACGCCTCTGTCAGTATCTTGATGAACTTGCAGTTTGGGTTCTCTTCAGAGGTAGTGTCGAAATTGAACGATTTTCTTTCATAGCGTCACGAACCCAATCGCGATAAGGCGGCTTGGCACACAAAGGAACGGATAGGTTTCACGTAAATAACGAGCTTGCATAAGCAGATAAACATAGCGCTTGAGATAAAAGACTTACCATAACAAACAAACTGAGATAAATGGAAATTTCTGGTAATATCTTGATTATTCAGTTTCTTTATTCTTCTGGAAGAGTCTCGATTTACGAAATAGGTATTTAAGGACGTGACGGCTCACAAAGAGTTAGTTGTAAAGCAGAGTGAGTGTGAAACAGTGTTGCGAAATGAGAGACTGCCAGCTGTGTTGTTGTAATGAGAGCTAATGATATAATCTGCTGTCACTGTTTGTTATTGTGATCGACCTTGGTAGACTGATGGTGTATGTAACGTAATGCTGCTGTAATCTATAAGAGTATTTCTATGGAAATAAAGGAGATTTTTAATTTCTGCAACTCGGCCTTTTAATTCTACGAACCCACAAAGTCACAATATTTCTTTATGAAAATTTTTTCCCACGTGGTTAATGCAGCTGGACATTGGACACTTTTTAATAAGTGGATTTCTTGTTCTATATCATGATTATCATTCCAAAAATGGTACGCTATCGCCGATTTATCTATTTCTTTGTTCCTGATGTTCCTAAAACGCTCTTTAAGCCTAAGGTTCAAATTCCTTTTAGTTTTTCCAATGTAAAAGTTGTCACAGCCTTTGCAGTTTATCCGGTATACACCTGATCTTTTGTCTGTAGGTATCTCCTTTGTATTATGTGATTTCAAAAAGTGTTGTAAACTGAATTTGTTTTGTGGGGCCAAAGTAATGTTGTGCTCTTTGAAGACTTTTTGGAAGAGGTGAGGATAGAGTAGTTACTTGTTTGCATCTTTGTTGTCTTTTGAAATTATCATTTTTCTTTTTGAGCAATTCAGCACTGAATCCATTGTATTCTGCAATGTGAATTATATTATTGTACTCTTCAATATATTCCATCTTGTTTAAAGGTACATTAACCAGCCTGTAAGTTAAACTGTTGATAACAGCATGCTTGTGTTGTCTTAGGTTATATCCATCTGATTTTATGGAACTTTCTGTGTGTGTTTCCTTTCTATGTAAGCCAAATTCTAGTTTTGTATGTTTTCTGATTAGTTACAAATCTAAGAAAGGGATTTCATTGTCTCTTTTTCTATGGAAAATTTTATTGCAGGATTTTGTAAATTCAGTAGTTTTAATGCATCATCCACTTGTTTCTCATTTACTATGGCCCAAATGTGATCCACATATCTATACCAATAGTGGGAATGCCTTTGTGATAGGGTTTCCAAAAAGCTCATGAAGAGGTCTGCCAAAAATGGGGACAATGGGTTGCCCACAGATTGTGCTGATTTTTGTTTGAAAATATCTTTTATTGAATGTAATAAAAGGACTGTTCAATGCAACTATTTGTTAAGTGAAGGTATTCCTCTATTATGTTTTGGACTAACTCTAGGGACTGAAGCCATATTTGCATATACACCATGTCTCTTGGCACACTTGGGAACAAAAAGATTACATCAAAAGATACCATTCGGTCTGTGGGAGAAAATTCTAGATTTTTAGTTTTGTTGATGAATTCCAACGAAGTTTTAATACTGTGGCTTTCAAATTTTGGTAGCTCCTTAAATTTTTTGTTTAGCCATTTGGATAGTTTGTAGCAGGGTCTGTTTATGTTGTTAATGATTGGGCACATCTTATTTCCTGTTTTATGCATTTTGGGTAATCCATATATGTTAGCTACTGTAGGGTTGTCCGGTTTCAAACTTTGTTTTATTTCACTCAAAGTATAAACTTGAAAGAAGCGTAGGGACAGTGAAGCACAAACTAGTACAAAATTGAATCGAGAATATATTGACACATTGCTTCACTCACACTGTTTATTCACAGGACATGTTTCAAGAGCTCTTGCTCCTATCCTCAGCTGATACTCGACTAGTGCAAGTTGTAGTGGTTTCTTCTTTCTCCGTATTGTCAATAGATGGCGTGATGTACTTGTCAAAGATGTCCGGTGGTGGAGTTTCAAAATTCATGACTCTATGACGATTTTTGTTAATGAAGATTTTTTCCCATACGGAAAGGTCTATGGGGTGATTAACGTATTTTATTAGAGATGTTTCCAAATTGATGTCATGTCTAGTATTCAAAAAATCAAAAGCCACTGCTGATTTTTCTGTTTCACCATTTTTAATGTTTCTTATATGTTCTTTAGTTCTGATGTTAATATTTCTTTTTGTTTTTCCTATATAAATTTTAGGGCAAGTTTCACATTTGATCTCATAGATTCCTGGTTTTTCTTTGGTAGTGATTGAATTTTTGGGAGGGCCTTTTAACAAATTTCTGATATTAAACCTGTTTTGAGGTGCAAGAGTTATGTTGTGTTTTGAGAAGATTTTTTGGAATTTGTTATAGGCTGATGGGTGGAAGGTGAGTATCAGCTGAGGATGGGAGCAAGAGCTCTTGAAACATGTCCTGTGAATAAACAGTGTGAGTGAAGCAATGTGTCAATATATTCTCGATTCAATTTTGTACTATTTGTTTTATTTCTTTTGGTATGATCATTTTATCCTTGATTGTTTCATTTAACTGTTTCACACACTTATTTAAAGGGTCAACTTTATTTCCTGGAATTCATCATTTGCCAATAAATCTTTTATTCTAGAAATGTAGTCCTGTTTGTCCATGATGACCGTCTTATTTCCTTTGTCTGCTTTCGTATAAACAACATCTGTTTTATATCGAAAATTAACAGTGAAGCAAAATAATTATTAAATTATAGATGAGTCATATTTATTACACATCAGCTTCACCTACGTACCTAATTTGAGGACATGTTTCGCAAACCATCGTTCACATCGTCGGCTCTTATGCGACTAAAGCTTGATCCAGTGCTGTGGGTAGTTCTGGAGTTGCTGCTGCTATCTGTTGATTTTGTGATGAATTTAAATGTGGGGTTATCTTCTGGCGGGATTTCAAAATTCATTAGTTGGTTTTTATGTTTTTCTATGTATATTCTCTCCCATATGACAAGTTCACTATGTTTTTGTACGTATTTTAGTAATTTGGTGCTATCTTCAATTTCATGATTTTCAGACCAGAAATGAGCTGCTATTGCAGATGATTGTAGCTCATTTCTGGTCTGAAAATCATGAAATTGAAGATAGCACCAAATTACTAAAATATGTACAAAAACATAGTGAACTCGTCATATGGGAGAGAATATACATAGAAAAACATAAAAACCAGAAGTTGTCATCAAAAAGCATTCAACCCTCCACCATCAACACCATCATCGAGCAAATGAATGTTGCAATTTTTCTTGTAAAATTGTACATTAGGCCCAGGACACTACAGTAAGATAGTTTATGGCATTAAGTATGTTATATTTATATATAAATTATATTTATATATAAATTTATATTTATATATGTATATTTATGTTATATTTATATATTTATATTTATGTATGTTAAGTATGTTATATTTAAAAGATGAATATAATTTAAAAAAAATTTACTTACCATCCTTGGGTTAATAGACATTTTCAAAATTTGTTAAAGAGTTTGGTATAACTTAAGTTCCTCAAAATAAATATAGTATTAAAAATTTACTACATTTCTCTAAAAAAGATAATATTCCTAATAATAAAAAAATCTGGTATTTATCAACTTAAGTGTTTAGATTGTGATAAAGTTTATATTGGAAAGATGAAACGTAATTAGGAAACCAGAACAAAAGAACATTTTCGTAACATTACGTATAAACAAACTGATCAATCGGCCGTAGCAGATCATTTTTGGTCATTTAACCATGAAATAAACCCTGAAGTTAAATTATTAAAACAATTAAATGGTCCGATAGATTTAATGGTTTGGGAAAAGATATTTATTTTAAAAAATAAACATCGCATTATGAATTTTGAAATACCAGCAGTTGATTCTATTTTTAGGTTTGTTTCGTTTTCAGATTTTGGTAATACTGAAAAAACATAGTACCTGTGATAGTATTCTTGACGACAAAGTGTGTTGACTGAAGATGCGAACAAATGTTCGTGAAATCGATCTCATCAATTAATAAGAAAAATTTACATCATTTTCTTAAGATAAGTGAAGTTTTTGTTGCAAATAGTTGTATTTGTGTAATATCTAACTGCATTTTCGGAATCTACAAGTCCAAATAAGTTAGGTCCACCATGTTTTATCTCTGTACTGAAAATAATTTTTTTTTTTTTAACAGTGTAATCAATTCTAAAGCTGAAGCTTTCAAAAAGAAAAATAATAAGACTATAACATGGAACATAGCTTCAACTGTTAGGAAACTGATTTTTAACCAATGGTTTCACTAAGGTTTGCCACAGCATATGGCCTATGCTTTGCCTTCTACAAATTTTAAGGCTTATTAATCATACACACCACAGGTGACATAAACCCTTATTCAGTATTACCATCTCAACGCATTTTGCTTGTCCACAAGCAGCTATGCAGAAGGAACTCCACTAACAATACAGCTGCTCTAAAGCATCCTCAAGCACCTAATGTAGAAATTGATCTTTTGAGTTAATTAAGGAATGGAATAACATACCCATTGATACTGTAAACATGGACATTGGCCCTATCTTGATCTTTTACCAAAGGGCTCCAAGGATATACTTCATCTCTAGTACAGCGCCACCATATCAGAACCTAGGCCAACAGAAAGAAGCATTAAATTTATACTCCACTTCAAAACTTAAATAAGAATGATATACAATATGACATCATAATATTTGAACCTAAGATTGGATGGCTTAAGCATAGAAGAAGGGAGCATAATGTTGTCTAATGATATTTAGAGTACTTGTTATATCATGGCAAGTTAAAAGACAAAAGAAAATTTGTCTATGATATTCTCTCTTTTTTTCTTAGCTCTTTTAACTTCTTTGATATATTGGAAGCTTTGAATTGAGAAACAACTAATGGTGTTACAATTCAAGGAACAGAAAAATGTTTAATGCTGATTTTATTTTCAATTCAAAGTATAAACTTGAAAGAAGCGTAGGGACAGTGAAGCACAAATTAGTACAAAAGTGAATCGAGAAGATATTGACACATTGCTTCACTCACACTGTTTATTCACAGGATATGTTTCAAGAGCTCTTGCTCCTATCATCAGCTGATACTCGATTAGTGTAAGTTGTAGTGGTTTCCTCTTTCTCCATATTGTCAATAGATGGCGTGATGTACTTGTCAACGATGTCCGGTGGTGGAGTTTCAAAATTCATGACTCTATGACGATTTTTGTTAATGAAGATTTTTTCCCATACGGAAAGGTCTATAGGGTGATTAACATATTTTATTAGAGATGTTTCCAAGTTGATGTCATGTCTAGTATTCAAAAAATGAAAAGCCACTGCTGATTTTTCTGTTTCACCATTTTTAATGTTTCTTATATGTTCTATAGTTCTGATGTTAATATTTCTTTTTGTTTTCCTATATAAATTTTAGGGCAAGTTTCACATTTGATCTCATAGATTCCTGGTTTTTCTTTGGTAGTGATTGAATTTTTGGGAGGGCCTTTTAACAAATTTCTGATATTAAACCTATTTTGAGGTGCAAGAGTTATGTTGTGTTTTGAGAAGATTTTTTGGAATTTGTTATAGGCTGATGGGTGGAAGGTGAAATTTTTAAAAAGTTTTTTCTCTTTTTCTCCTGTAGGTTCTAGGGTGGTGGTTTCTTTTATTTTCTTAGCTTTGTTGAGTCTGTTAACTGTTTTGTCTACTAAATTTGGGTTGAAACCGTTGGATATAGCTACTTTTTTTATGTGTAGGTATTCTTCTTGATAATCTTCTCTGTTTAGTGGAAAGTTGATCATCCGAAAGATTAAACTGTTGAAAAAGGCATGTTGGTGTTGTTTTGGATTGAAACTGTTGTTCTTAATGTAATTATCTGTGTGTGTCGGTTTCCTGTAAATACCAAAAATGAGTTTGTTGTTCATTTTTTTGATCTTGATGTCCAAAAAGGGGAGCACACCATCCTCTTCTGTGTTTCCAATGTAAATTTTATAGCTGGATTTTGTATATTCAAAAGTGTAAGACCATCTTGTATGAGTTTTTTTTAGGTACTATGGCAAAAATGTCGTCATAGTACCTAAAAAACTCATACAAGATGGTCTTACACTTTTGAATATACAAAATCCAGCTATAAAATTTACATTGGAAACACAGAAGAGGATGGTGTGCTCCCCTTTTTGGACATCAAGATCCAAAAAATGAACAACAAACTCACTTTTGGTATTTACAGGAAACCGACACACACAGATAATTACATTAAGAATAACAGTTTCAACCCAAAACAACACCAACATGCCTTTTTCAACAGTTTAATCTTTCGGATGATCAACTTTCCACTAAACAGAGAAGATTATCAAGAAGAATACCCACACATAAAAAAAGTAGCTATATCCAACGGTTTCAACCCAAATTTAGTAGACAAAACAGTTAACAGACTCAACAAAGCTAAGAAAATAAAAGAAACCACCACCCTAGAACCTACAGGAGAAAAAGAGAAAAAACTTTTTAAAAATTTCACCTTCCACCCATCAACCTATAGCAAATTCCAAAAAATCTTCTCAAAACACAACATAACTCTTGCACCTCAAAATAGGTTTAATATCAGAAATTTGTTAAAAGGCCCTCCCAAAAATTCAATCACTACCAAAGAAAAACCAGGAATCTATGAGATCAAATGTGAAACTTGCCCTAAAATTTATATAGGAAAAACAAAAAGAAATATTAACATCAGAACTAAAGAACATATAAGAAACATTAAAAATGGTGAAACAGAAAAATCAGCAGTGGCTTTTCATTTTTTGAATACTAGACATGACATCAACTTGGAAACATCTCTAATAAAATATGTTAATCACCCTATAGACCTTTCCGTATTGGAAAAAATCTTCATTAACAAAAATCGTCATAGAGTCATGAATTTTGAAACTCCACCACCGGACATCTTTGACAAGTACATCACGCCATCTATTGACAATACGGAGAAAGAGGAAACCACTACAACTTACACTAATCGAGTATCAGCTGATGATAGGAGCAAGAGCTCTTGAAACATGTCCTGTGAATAAACAGTGTGAGTGAAGCAATGTGTCAATATCTTCTCGATTCACTTTTGTACTTATTTTCAATTGTTTGCCATGAAACATTCACTCTCTTATTAAAACTTATTCCAGACTTCACTGATGTAGCAAATGATTAAAATTAAAATCCCCCTAACCTAGGCATAAAAAAAAAGTCATATTCCCATGAAACATTATTACAGGGTTCTTCATTTAAAACCTAACAGGTGCACAGCAATTTGCCTGTGCACGACTGAGTGTGCCACAGCCAGTTGTGTTCCTAAATAAACTCTACCTGTAAAGCATGTACAACACTTTTACCATATAGAAGATGCAAGAAATATCATTCACCCTTGGCTAAGCAAACATTATATCCAGAGAACACATTCTGATTCACACAATTAAGTTGGGCCAACATAATATTTCTGATTTGATTTCTAATATTTTGGTTTAGTTCTTCCAGTGTATGAGGATTTGTCTCATAAACTTTGTCTTTCAGGTCATCCCACAAGTAAAAATCACACACTGTTAGATCGGGGAAGCAAGAGGACCATACACCAACACTAATCACTCTATCTTCAAACACTTCCCTAATTTTATTCATGGACTCCTCTACAGTTTGCCACAGAACTAGTGGTTTCGAATTTCTTCACAATCTCATAATTGTAAATCTGGATGGAGGCACTTCACCATTTGAATATACTCTGTGCAAACACAGCTTGATGATTTGCCTTTATAATAACTTTTACACATGACAATGCGTTGCTCTAGTCAAGCAACTGTTCATGTTGGTGGCCAGTACAATTCTGCCAAGTGGAGTACATACCGCTAGCTCCTGTGCACAATGGCAGTCAATAGTAGAGTAATCCAGCAAGTTTGCGGTAGAGGTGAAACGCTGTGTGCTCCGTTAGATTTTAAATGAAGAACCCTGTACTTATAAACTAGCAAGGTTCCTTGTAACATATATTTTGTCCCTATAGATGATATTTCTTTTTCCTTGGAGAAGTAGATTAATAAACGTGGTTAATGAGGTAGACAGGCAACAGGAAGAACTGAAAGCAGCTGATTCTTCTAGTCCAGACATATGCTTGGGAAATGTCCTTAGGGACAACTTTTTAGAATTAAAAATCATAACCCTGTTAGCTCCATCTTGGCACTATGTGAATCTGAAATGGAAGTTTAAAAGAAACTTCACTACCTAGCTGATGGTGGTAGTTCTTGTCACACAGACATCACTGTTATAAACAGAAGGAAATCTGAAGCTGAGACAATCAACACGACAATGAGGTGAATAAAGACAAAACTCTAGAAGCAGAAAACAACATGAGTCTATCACACCTTACTTTAAAGAACATTATAATTTCAAAAAGATAATGGTAGGCCTATTTTTAGGATACTGAGACATAATGCAAAATGGAAAAAGTATTCAAGATACAATAACACAGAACATTACAAAATATTCCTTGGCCATCTTTTGGAATCATGCGTATAGTTTAAACACCACACAAAATATATTATAGTTAAG